>CM035419.1:112768256-112980756 GCA_020310875.1 Ceratopteris richardii | reverse complement strand
CCCCGTCCCGGATTTCATCTGTCACATGAAAACGTCCCGGGGACGGAATGCGGTTACACACATATGTAGGGGGGCGGCTTCCGTCTCGGCTGACCGTCCCTTCTCCATCCTTCTTGGGGACGGCGTCCCGGCATCCCTAGGACCCGGGGATGCATCCCCATGTGACTTTGATGTATATACGTATATATACATATATATGTGTGTATATACATGTATATATACATATATATGTTTATATATATGTATATATACATATATATGTATGTATGTGTATATATAATGTGTGTGTGTATATACACACATGTATACTAGTATATATTCCCAAATCTATCATCTACTTATCATGTAACTCTCTATCATTGTACCAATTCACAACTCCTCATTTGGGATGCAACATGTAACCAATTTCATGCTATAGTCCATGCATCCGATACCATATTCCAACACAACTTTTTCTACATGATTTATTTTAGAGGCATGAATAATTTCCTTCACATTGTCTCTACCATTCGGTTAGTCAATTCATGTAAAAGATCCATTGTTGCACCTTCTTTATCAATATGGATTATCTTCGAAATTAGCCTTGCACCTTGCCAAAATGGAGCTGAAATAAGCATTTTATCCTATAAATCTTCAAGCGTAATGTACGAAGAAACTCATTGAATTGTTAGGGGAGCATTATACTACGTCTTGTGAGACTAGACTAGACATGAGATTATTGGAATATGTTTTTAATTACAGGTTAGCCTAATAAGAGATTGCAATACAAGCATATCCAACTAATGTAGGAAGTCCCAAAACTCGAGATTAATAGCTTTGGATTGTGGAGGTGGCAAGATACAAAGGATTTTACAACTTGGGACTATTGGTATGGTTAGGATGACAATACATTGTACAAGGTGCAAGGGATCCCACAACTCGAGATTGTAGGTATAAAACATTATATTACAATTACAAGATCTTCCTTTGATGAAGATGAAGAAGACACAAAATCACTCACAAGTCTAGGAGTCACAAGACTAGACTTGATCTTTGACTATGAGATTACAAGATGAAGGATTGGAAGATTAGAAGCTAGACTAGATAAGAATAGAACAATGGACCAGGCAAGAACGAGGAGGAGAAACTAGAAGGTACTCAGATTGGGACTCTAGTTCCCAAGACTTGCAATGGAAAGATTGAGGATCTCTTTGGGCAACATGTCCTTATATAGGTATTGAAGGGAAGGCTAATGTTCTTCTAGAATGTTCCATGATGACATTATTGATGATGCAACTGATGATGTGTTCTAGAATCTCTTATGATGATGTGGCAAGGCATGGTTCACATGGATATGCAAGGTCATTCAAGTAAAAATTTTTCATGTAGTAGAGAGACATGATACGAGGTAAGACACATGACCCCGATACAAGCTAGGATCAGACAGAAGATATGATGAAACAAAGCATCAAGTATCTCGTATATGCAAGGTTTTGAATGTCCATGACATCACCTCCTCTCGAGTGATGAGCTCCACAAGGAGCGGTTATTTTTTTGGTTTGAGCTTCTTTGGGTTCTTATTATGAAATTGATCGACCTTGATTGGTGCGCTTTGAAGATTTTCTGCAAGTTTTGAGGTATACTTTTCTAATGAACAAGATACTCCAATCTTTCTTGAGAGATTCTTGTATCTAGAATACACTCAACTTCGAATTCTTCATGATTCTCGATCTTGATAGGTGGTGAAGGATTGGATCTCTCCCATCTCCATGGTGAAATATCATATGGTTCCAACATGGATACATGGAAACTTGAGTGGATTTTCATGGTGGATAAAAATAAGCGTCATAAGATGGATTTCTTGGTGAGTTGAACAAGTGGACTTGATTATGTGTAAGATCAAGAGCATATAATATGGCTTGTATAAAGAGCATATCTATGGGTTATATCAATGAAAAGATGAATGAATCGTGAATGGAAAAGGCATTACATAACTTGTTCATGTGCATGATTGTAAAACTTAAGGAAAAATGGTTGTCTGCCCCGCATTGAATGGCGGGTTACTTTCACAAGGTAAATTCTTTGAACTTCTAGTGGTACATTGTGACATTTGCAAGAATCTTTGATTGAGGAACTTGAGCAAATTCACCTCCTGATTGAACATGAACTTCCCCTTGTCCTTTACCCTCTTGTTTATCTTCATAATGTGCAACTCTATACCATTTGATATAATCTTTTGGGATCTTGAGATTGGTGGCTCTAAGGCTTGACAAAATGTGTCTTCATTATTCAATACATTTGGCTCATGGACTTCGTTAACTTTGAACACATTGAACTTCTTAACTAATATTTGATCCAAGGTATGTGTTTGAGGCATGGATAGCAAGATATGCTTCATATTGAATTTCAAGCCACTTTGGAATCGATTAACTGAGTAGTCTTCTTGGCATGTAGATTCATGGAACAATCTCATGAAATTGAAGGGTGGGTTGAAATCTAGTAATCACCTTGTTGTAACATTCTTCTCAACATTTGCAACAGTCGTATCAAATCCTTTATGGTGGATTGAGTTCACGTATATATGGAATCCATGTGTTTGACATGAAACTTGTATAATAAGTCTTGTAAGAATGTTAGGGGGGCACTAGACTATGCCCATGGAGACTAGACTAGATACAAGATTACTAGAATATTTTTGTGATTGCAAAGTAGCCCATGCAAGAGATTACAACATAAGAATATACAACTAACATAGGAAGTCCCACAACTCGATACTAATAGGTCTTGAATGTGGAGGTGGAAGGATACAAAGGGTCCCGCACCTCGAGACCATAGGTATGGATAACAAGATAAGACAAGATGCACATGATCCCATAACTTGAGACTTTAGGTATAAAACATGATATCACAATTATAAGACCTCCGTTAATGGAGTTAAACAAGATATAAGATGAGACTAGATTGGATCTTGTACTTCGAGATTACACGATGAAAAGACCAAAAGGCTAGAAGCTAGACTAGACAAGATGACACTAATGGATTCACAAGAACAAGAACTAGAATCTAGAAGGTACTTACCTGGAGACCATTACCTTGAGCAATGAGAGCTCAAGACTTGCAATGGCGAGATTGAGGTTTTCTATGGGTGATTACACCTTATATAGGTGTTGGAGGGAGATCAAGGATCTTCTAGAATGTTCATGATGACATCATCATTGATGGAGGTGGTGATATGGCATACATGCTATAGAAGCTTACGTGATGATGTGGCAAGCATTGGTACACATGGGTATCCAACGTCCTTCAAGCAAGGGTAGACAAGATATGATACAAGGTAAGGTGCTCGGCCATGATACAAGCTAAGGTGCACGTCCATGATACAAGCTAAGGTGCATGACCATGATACAAGCTAAGGTCAAGCATGGACATGTGATGAAGCAAAGGATCAAACATCTATAAAGAACAAATACTTTTTCCTTATTTAGGAATCTTGCATGTACTTGCAATGATCTTGTATGCCATATGCGTGTAAGCATTTTTCATCCATCAAACTTGCAAGCATGTTGCATGCAACCCATGATAGAAGAATAAACAAACCATGTTGAAATAAGGTTTTTCAATCTCCTTTGATTAAGGGACTAAATTGTTTTCCTTATTTCAAGATCTTGCATGAACTTTCCATGATCTTAGGCCGAGTGCTCTTGGTCGAGACATGTCTCTTCCAGCCCTCCATGCCCTTGTGAAAGGCATGCTCTCGTACCCCAAGCGTCGGCAGATGTTGGTGGCATCTTCCTCTGGTGATGTGCTCTCTGGAAGCGGTATAATCGTACATGTAATCATTGTGTGCACAGCCCATTGAAGAGTCATTCCTCTCTGTGTGACATCTGATGGGGGACCGGTGCATGTCGTGGGACGAAGAAATCCGTGAGCTTTGTTTGTCTACCTCCAGTCAGAGCCACTGTGGTAGGCTTGAGCATGGAATCTTTGTGACTGTGTATCTCTAGTAAGAATTGTCCTTATTGACGCTGGTCTTTGGAGGCCATGATCTCTCGAGGGGTAGGCTGTCTTGTAAATAGAGCCTCATATCTGCTCTTGATATCATCATATGCCTTGCATCTACATAGAAAATGCTCCTCATCCTCTATCTCTACCCCACATAACCAACAAATCCTCTCCTCTCTGGTAGTGCCTACGACTATGTTAGTCTCAATCAAGGTGGCTAGGTTCGTAAGGCTCTTAAGATTTGGTACGTGTAAGGTACGTGAACTGAACCTTACCACCAAGGTAAGGTTCGTAAGGTACGCTACATAGATAAATATATATACAAATACATAGGGATAATCATGTTTTTTTCACATTTGAAGATTCAATAAGCACATTAAATCAAGCACATAATATATTTAATTTTGCACACATTTGGGCTCACGAATAAGGACAAGTGCTAAGGCTTTAAGCTCAACTCTCAAGCCTCACATATAGTGCAAAGGCTTCAAGCTCATGGTTTGTTTAAGGTCAATGTTCATGAGAGAGGCAATGCTCATGGGGCTCCATAGTTGTTGTGTCAAATCGTTACTAAAGGAGGATTATTAATACTTGGGCATGTATTTTTAAATAATAATAAAAAATTATATGACTTGTATGACCTGATTGACAACAAACCGGATGTAAGGTTCGTTAATGAACCAAACCGTAAGGTTCGTTAATGAACCAAACCGAACCGGATGTGGTACCTTATCCTTCTGATACGCGAACCGGGGCTACCTTGGTCTCAATCACTAGTCGGTGTGATGAGATCCTCAACTTGCCAATCACTACCCTCGAGCTATGGGGCATGTATGTGTCCATGTAGCATGGTCTTTGGATGAACCCATCTGCTAGAAAGTCCAAGAACTTGCATGGTAGTGTGACAATCTAGAACCTAAGTCAGAAGTAAACCATGTCCGCCTAGTGTAAAGCTTCCAAAGATCTTGCCTGAGCATAGTGCTCCTCTCACTACGTGAGAGGTGTATGTGGGGGGAATCTTGGTCATACCGGTAGGGCGGTAGCCTGTCCTTGTCCAGTCCATAGGTCTCAAACCATCCTGGGTATACCAGGCTCTCTCATACCCTGACTCGGAAATCAGTAATGTTGCCTTAAATGCCTTGCGTGTGAGTCTATCAGGTCGGAGCTCCCTCATCCTTTGAACGAAACATATAGCCTTGAATAATGCCTCAAACACAATGGGAGGAGAAGCCATCTCTGCCCTGATGATATTGTGGCAGTGATTGTTTCCCACCGAATGGTCGTGAAATCATGGGTACCTTGGCCTCTCAATTGCACTCCACATCACATGTTTACATGATCTTCTAACACATGAACCTTGGCATACACACCTTAATACTCAAAAAGAGATGAGTGAGAGATAGAGGGAGAATAGACAAGATTTTCAAAGTGTACTGTAAGCTAGAATGCTTACCTATACTATCTTATATATAAATTTCAAATTACAATGTGTGTAGTTGATACAAAATCTGAATCTACGAAGAAATAGGAAACTAGATACAAGAACTTGTGTGTAAAGGACCTACGAGGTATGAAGAGTGTGTGTATGTGAGAATGTAGAGAATATGAACAGTTTAGAACTATTTTACAGCAAACCCTAATTCTGAAATTAGGGTTTCAGAAACCCTAAATCAAAAACTAGTGAACTAACAAGTAAAGAACTGATATAGACTTGTTACTCACAGTAAATCAGCAATGTGCTGATGGTTGGCTGATACTAACTCCTCCAGAGCTTCACCAAACTCCTCCAAGAGTAGAAGACCTCCTAGCTGATCTGATCACCAACGATGAGGTTGTGTGTCCTTGAGTGATGATCAACAATGAGCCAAAGCCTTCGATTTATAACCTTCAAGGCTGCCCGACGATAGCTTTAACAAAAGCAAAAAGGTAAAAATCTTGCTCCAAATTTGGTGAAAAGCACAAAAATAGTGTAGGATCTTTTAATTCGCAAAAGTTACTTTTCTGACTAAAAAATGCAGCAATCTCCTTCATGAGGCATGATATGGACAAATGATGTTGTTTTCCTTGATCTCTAACATGAGAGGGTTCAAATGGAGGTGAAAAACACTCTTATGACAGAAATTAGCGTTTACGGTTTTCGCTTGGTCTCGACCTTTCATGACTGGATGTTATATACCAAATAAAAGCTCTCTTCAAGCTCTATCTGATAGGCTAATAAAAATTTTTCATCTTCTGTACCCAAAAATTGGCGAAGTACGCAGAAAGTATGGTTGTTGGAAATTAGGGTTTTGTGCTATTCTGACATTGTTTCCAACAATCCCCCCTTCAATGTCATAATGGTACAAGGTTCAATGGTATGAGAAACTTCCGATGAGTGTCTCTAGAGTCTGGACAATGCTTTGATAAAATTATCTTCAATATTCTCACTTGTAGGTATGTAGACTAGCTCGATGTGCTTCTTAGATAATTGTTCCTCAATATGCTTTGTCCTAGCATGATGAACAGGGTTCTTTGCAATAGCAATCACACTTTGACGGTCTGAAAATATCTGCATAGGAAGATGAACTTGAACATAATGATAACTCAGAATTTTTTGCAACCAAATTGCTTCCTTGAAGTGTAGCTGTAGAGGCCGCTGCTTCACTTGAAGATGAAGCAACTATAGGCTATTTCTTTGATAACCAAGTGATAAGACAATCTCCTAGAAAGAAACAATAGCCACTTCTGCTTTTTCTTGAGTCTTTATCACCTGTTCGATCAGAATCTGAAAATTTTTTAAGTAAGAAATGAGATGATTTCGGAAATACCATAGCATAATCAATTGTGCTGACAATGGGATTGGAGAGCTCACTAGGACATCTGCCGTGCGAGAGAGAGAGAGAGAGAGAGAGAGAGAGAGAGAGAGAGAGAGAGAGAGAGAGAGAGAGAGAGAGAGGGAGGGAGGGAGGGAGGGAGGGAGGGAGGGAGGGAGGGAGAGAGGGAGAGAGAGAGAGAGAGAGAGAGAGAGAGAGAGAGAGAGAGAGAGAGAGAGAGAGAGAGAGAGAGAGAGAGAGAGAGAGAGAGAGAGAGAGAGAGAGAGAGAGAGAGAGAGAGAGAGAGAGAGAAAGAAATGTATATTAACGTCTTCCAAAGGCCAAACTTGGCCTATGAGACAAAATCATATACAACTGTGGTAATCTCTGTGTAGCAATGGAAAGGAAAAAGATACTCGCTACACAAAACTGTGTAGGCAGAAAACAACAAAGGATGGTGGTACCTGTAATGAGGAGGTAGTGGGAATAAAATAATGGTGCTTGGAGGGAGAGTGGCTCTGGCTGAGCAGATAATGACCACCTGATACAAAGGGGAGCCATGAGGGAGTGAATATGTATACACTAAGTGCTGATGATGGGTGGAGGTGGGTGGAGTATATGGTACATCGGCGGCGGTAGGAGTGCCTCCTGGAGGAAGCCTGTCCAAGTGGTGGTAGTGCGCCTATGCTCCATCATGTAGTCGTGGGCTATCCTGATGCGTGAGATATCCTCTTGGTGTAGTCGTGGTCGTCGGTACCCAACCAGATGTGGTCGGCGTCGCACTCTCTGTGCCGCTGCCTGCTGGAGTGTGAGCCCTATGCCTCTGGGAGGCGGGTCCGTCCGATGTGGACCAACGCGCTCAAAATACTGAGTAATAGTCTGCTGGGTACTCACCCGTGTCTGGTGTGTAGGCTCTAGCATCTGATCTCGTCTCTCATATGCAGCCATGAGGAAACGCCCCATCCTCTGCTGGTCTGCAGTGGTCATGCACAACTGGAGTGACTCCTCTATTTGGAATTGTGCTCGTAGGTCCGAGTATGCCGGGCATCTTATAACGAGGTGCTCCTCACTCTCTATCTCTGTATGGCATACTGGGCACCACCTCTCCTCTCGAGGGACTCCTCTAGCCCGACCCCTCTGGATCTCGAGATGATGTGATGAAACTCGAAGCTGCCCAATGATGACTCGAAGGTGGTGTGGTAGGTATGTCTGCATGTAGCGTGGAGTCTCAATGAAGCCCTGGTCTGAAATCCGTAGAAAATGCTCACGGTAGTGAAGCATTTTCGGTGTCAATGTCCTCCCCGGGTTCATCCATGTCCTCTGTATGTATGTATGCCATATCTCCTGACGGATGATCCTATTTCTCTCTTGGTGAGAGAGTGAATAGGTGGGAGCCTGGGAGTCATACTGTACTGGTGGTAGTCTGTCTATGTCAAAACCATGGAGGGCAAGCCAATCCCGTGTCTGTGCATACCATGATGAGGTGTCTCCGGCTAGTGCCATGTCGCGTGATGCCTGGAAAGCTCTGTAAGTGATGCGCTCTGTGTCCATGCTCTGGATCTTGTGTAATAGGCATACTGTTTGGAAGAGTGCCTCTACTAGCATTGGTGGTGCAGCAAGCTCTGCCCTAATGATATCATGGGGTACCGAAGAGTTGCTGCGGATGAGTCTAGCAATCATGAGAATCTGCGCTCTCTCTAGTGCTGTCCATGATGATGTAGCTAATCCCGGTCCCCATATAGCTGCACCATACATTCGTGCTGGGGTAACTAAAGTGTCGAAGAGCCACCCCTTTGTGCGGGGCTCCTGAAAATATGCCTGGTGACACTGTCTCTCCATCAAAGCTAGCGCGGCGTATCCACGTGTGATGCGATCACGGGCTGCCTGAGACATGGAGAAAACCCCAGAGGCTGCTGTGAAAGTCACTCCCAAGTAGACATATGAACCAACTACCTCAATGGGTCCGCCTGCCGCTGTGAAAGAACTGTGTCTCCTCACCTGTGCCGCTGTGAAAGAACTGTGTCTCCTCACCTGTGCTGTGTGAGAGAGAGAGAGAGAGAGAGAGAGAGAGAGAGAGAGAGAGAGAGAGAGAGAGAGAGAGAGAGAGAGAGAGAGAGAGAGAGAGAGAGAGAGAGAGAGAGAGAGAGAGAGAGAGAGAGAGAGAGAGTTTTTGTTGTTTGTTTACATGTAGGGAAATACAGGAGAATTGGCTAAATAATCCTTGGAGAAAATCAGTTCGATGCTTTTCATCTGCAGAAGGTTTCTAAGGGCCATGAAACTTTTGAGTGCTTGTCAAAAGTCTTATGAACTTTTTCATGGAGATTCAATATTCTTGTGAATTCAATATTTTAGTTATTTATGTATTGATTATCATTATCAATTTGTTGTTATATTACAGGTAAAAAGGTAGATATTTTAGTGCCAGCAATGGGAGAGTCTGTATCAGAAGGAGCAATTGCAGAGTTTAGAAAAAGTGAGTGCTGTGCCCTCTTTTTCTTGTATTCAGTTTGATATTGGTCATAACAGTGTGTCAATCTCTTGGAGACTTACAGGTGCACAGCTTTTGATTAACTGAGTTACAGTTTGTTGCAGATCAAGAATTGTATATTCATTGAAGTTTTATTGATGCTGATTTTGGCTTTCAATAGATTTTCTGTGATTGACTAGAAGATATTTATGGTTGCTTCCTTATTTATCCTGAGCAAAGTACATTGCTCTATGTTAAGTCTTATATCAGGTTGATGTTGCTGCAAAAGAATGCATATTGAGTACTTGTCTGGAGTATTGTTCAGGGTGGCTGATAAAGGGGGGGGAGGGGAGGGGGGGGGGGGGGGGGGGAGGGGAGGGGAGTGGGGGGGAGGGCAGGGGAGGGGGAGGGGGAGGGGGAGGGGAGGGGGAGGGGAGGGGAGGGGAGAGGGGGAGGGAGCGGGGGGCATACTGTCTGGAAGAGTGCCTCTACTAGCATCGGTGGTGCAGCAAGCTCTGCCCTGGTGATATCATGTGGTAACGAAGGTTTGCTGCAGATGTCTCGTGCTAGCGCCATGTCGCGTGATGCCTGGAAAGCTCAATAAGTGATGTGCTCTATGTCCATGCTCCGGATCCTGTGTAATAGGCATACTGTCTGGAAGAGTGCCTCTACTAGCATCGGTGGTGCAGCAAGCTCTGCCCTGACGATATCATGTGGTACCGAAGGTTTGCTGCAGATGAGTCTGGCAATCATCAGAATTTGTGGCCTCTCCAATGCTCTCCATGCTGATGCGGCTAATCCAGGCCCCCATATGGCTGCTTCATACATGAGCACTGGGGTAACCAAAGTGTCGAAGAGCCACCTCTTTGTGCAGGGCTCGTGAAAATATTCCTGGTGGCACTGTCTCTCCATCAAAGCTAGTGGTGCATATCCTAGTGTGATGGGATCACGGGTTGCCTGAGACATGGAGAAAACACTGGAGGCTACGGGGAATGTCACTCCCAAGTAGACATATGATTCGAATACCTCGATGGGTCCGCTTGCTTCTGTGAAAGAAGTGTGTCTACTCACCTGTGCTGATGTATGGAAGATGATAGATCAGAACCTTGGTTTTGCCAAGATTCAGAAATAGCCCTCTATGTGTGCTCTACGTGTGTGAGAGAGAGAGAGAGAGAGAGAGAGAGAGAGAGAGAGAGAGAGAGAGAGAGAGAGAGAGAGAGAGAGAGAGAGAGAGAGAGAGAGAGAGAGAGAGAGAGAGAGAGAGAGAGAGAGAGAGAGAGAGAGAGAGAGAGAGAGAGAGAGAGAGAGTTTCTGTCTATTAGGAGGCCAAACTCGGCCTATGAGACAAATCAATGTACATGGGTGTGTCTCGTTTCGATCGAGAAAGATAAGAGTGCTGAAAAAACTGGTAAAGTCGATATAAATCTCCCGAGTATGCATGTGGAGTTGCCATGAAAAGGGGGGGTGTGTATGGAGTGCTATATCTATGATACTCTATATGCGAAAGGGTAGTACAAGCATGAGAATACATTTGAGCGACTAACTAGAGTCTACCTCCATCTTGTCCTAGTGGGTGGGTGCAAGATGTGTTACATAGGTGGAGGTCGAGTGAGGGCTACCCAGATGGCTGCAAGGGGATCAACCGTCATTTGGGATCGTCTCTCCTCCATGGCACGACGGTCACGAGCTTGGAACTCTTCAATTTGATGTCGGTGAAGTCTCGGGGGACTGATATCCTATAGCACGGGGTCATCTCCTAGCTCGAGAGGTTTGACCCTGATGAAGAGTCACCCCTCTCGGTGTGTGAACTCAGAGGGGGAGGGCTGTTGCACGTTGCAGAACAAAGAAGTTAGTGAGCTTACTCTGTCTCGCTCCTGTACGGGATGTTTCGGTGGGCTGGAGTAGGGAATCTCTCTGACTTTGTATCTCTAGTAAGAATCACTTGAGCTGTCGTTGATCTCTAGAGTCCATGATCTCTCTACCCTGTAAACAGTTTCATATCTAGGGGGGGAAGGGGGAGGGAGGAGGAGGGGAGGGCGGGGGGAGAGAGAGAGAGAGAGAGAGAGAGAGAGAGAGAGAGAGAGAGAGAGAGAGAGAGAGAGAGAGAGAGAGAGAGAGAGAGAGAGAGAGAGAGAGAGAGAGAGAGAGAGAGAGAGAGAGAGAGAGAGAGAGAGAGAGAGAGAGAGAGAGAGAGAGAGAGAGAGAGAGAGAGAGCTACGCATGCACAATGCATACACAGATTGAGTATGTACGGGATGCATTGTATTAAGGTTCGCACTGTTTTGCCATGCATGAGAGAGGAGGGTGGGAGAGATCCAAGGTGGATGAATTGCAAACACAAGTGAAGTAGAGGACAAGGGTGAGATCATGGTTTATACCTGCACATATCGTAAAAACTACCATTTTCTATCTTCTTCCGAGGTATTTTGGCCTATATTGAAGTGGTTTGGATATTATCTGATTAACTTGAAATTGTTTTGCTGAAAATTTTCCCCTTTTAAGATGTGTTATTTGTTCGCTTGAAGATTGATTGCATGTATTTTTTATAGAAAGATGTGAAAATCAGCTTGTGTAGGTCACTGTATCTTTAAGCCCTTTTGTTTTGTTTTGTTTTTTATTTTTGTGTGGCAATTCTAAGTCCCATTTTCTATCTTACAATTTTCTAGTTCATGTAGTATCATGTTTTCTCTAGATGTTTGATGCTTGAAGTGCATGCCCATTTTACTGAACTGGCTAGATAGAATGTTGAAAGAGACAACATTTATTCTACATCACAAAATATCGTTTGTTATGTTGCGATTTCTGATTCTAAAACGGACAGATATTCCGTTTATGCATACTTTATACACTTTCCATATGAAACTCATAAGAATTTACAAAAGTCATAAGAGAAAAAAAAGATTGTTAGAAAGAAATCTTTGGTTTACTTTATAATTGTTCTTCTGGTTAGAGTTCAATCAGGGAAAGGGGAGGATAGATTCTAAGGGTACCGCACCTTTTGTATTTTCACTTTTTTGTAAAATTTGTAATTATTTGTTCCCGTCATTTTCTTTCTTTTAATCTATTCAAATTATCCTTTTTGCCTATCAATATTCATGCGTTTGTTGATATATGTTATTGTTTTCTCAATATTCTTGTTCACTGCTGTTTTATTTCGATTTATAACTTCTTTTGTTGTATTTTTATTGCTGTCAATTCTTACTACTTCTTTGCTATTTTGATACTTATAGAGCCCGGTGATCGTGTGAATGTTGATGATGTGCTTATGCAAATTGAGACTGAAAAGGTTCTTATACATGTTTCTTGTTATTCTTGAGACTTAATATTGAGATACTTACTAATCAGTGACACTAACGTTTTGGACTTTGTAGGTGACTATTGATGTGCGAACCAGTGTAGCTGGCATTGTTGAAAAGGTAATATGTAATTTATGTCTTTGTTATTGTGTTTGTGGAAATTTTTGTTGTGTATGTGCTTCCATGAGCATCATATTGTGAACTTGTGTGAGTATTATTTAAATTATTTTATTTCACAAATTGATAACAATCTTCTAGTCTTGTTTGGAATGATTGTTTTTTGCCTCTTTTTTTTTTTTATTACCTTGATGGCTTGAAGGTTTATTTGAATGAAGGTCTTGTTCGATCATTTAAATGATGTCTTTTATTGATAACTTCAGTAATAAATAGGTATTTATATTGATGGATTGTTCAATAGGTTGTAACATAGGGTTGATCTAGTGGGTTTGCTGTTTATAAGAGTGCTGAATATGTCGATTGGATGGGTGGCTAGTAGGAAGGAAGGTGGATACGGAGGTGGATATCAGGTGCAGAGGTGAGTAAGTAGGTGTGAGGATGCGTGTACGAGGTATAAGGCGTATGCTTAGTGAATTCTGTGAATTGGTAACATTGGTCATATATGAAATGAATCATCATGATAGACACAAAGAAGGTAAACAATTAGGCATGAACTTCGGAATGCTAATGCACTTTCATTTTAGTAGTGTGTGTGTGTCAAAGCTTGATGCCTCTTGGGTGATAGTAATTTTATATCTTCAGTAAAAAATATAAAGGAAGATTGATTTTTTTTGTAATATTATTCAATGTAGGAAGGAAGAACATTGAATGGAGAGGGGTGAGGGAGTGAGGGTGGAAGGGAAGGGGGGGGGGAGAGGGAAGGAGGGAGGGAGGGAGGGAGGGAGGGAGGGAAAGAGAGAGAAACGGAGCGTGTATGTTATCTCTCCACCCTTCGAGAACATCTAGATGGGCATATGTAGCTTTTGTCCGGCTAGTGTGTTCGGGTTTCACCAATTGAGTGGACCTGGGTCATTTCACTTGAGTCTATAAATAGGACTCCATGCCTCTTATTCGTCATTCTAGGTGTTTGCTGGGACTTGACTCTTGGCCTCGCATGCCAGAGCCATGTCACCCATCTTGGTGGGCGGAAGGTGGTATGGGACAATAGTCCTTTGGAAGTGGCTGCCCGTCACATGTTACAGGCCCCGAGGCTTGGGGGTGAGCCTGTATTGGCTCATTGGCTGGGGAGTGAGGTTTGATGTCCTTGTAATGCTTGTGTTTTTGGCTTGTGCCTTGACTTGTCTAGTAGGGAGGATCTAAAGTTGGTATCAAAGCAGCTCTCTGTGGATATGGAGAAGGAATGTGATGTATACAAAACCATCAGAGCACATGGAGCTGAGATAGCTCAGTTTGACATGCTTCTCATCCTCTCACCTGGGTTGTTATGGGATGCGTCCAATGGGAGGAAGGAGCAAGGGGAGCACATGCAAACCTGTGGTTGGAAAGTACATGTAAGCTTCCCACCTTATTTGTGATTTGCATGGAGGTAGGGGGCTGGACGACTGGTGCCAATCATGCGCATCATGGCTTGAGCCTTCCTTCCTACCGCAGGAGGAAGGTTAGACCCCCATGCTTGGTTATGAATGGAAATGAGCAGGGATTGTGGAAAGAAGGGGGGTTGTAGGAGCAGCCACCCCAAATCAGTGCGTGGAGAGAAGCATGAGCCCAGGGGTTCTATTTCAGCATGGATGGCTGTTTCTCAGCCACGAGAGCCCTCCCCAAGCAAGGGCAGTGGCTGTTTACAGTCCCCCACCGCCTCTTGTATGGAGGGGGAACATGGTGGGAGGGACGATTTCCTGATGTGAACAGGGCAGAGGTGATGTAGCTCAGGGCTGCGATCTGGATTGTCTTGATTAGATGCCCCGTATGGGGCTGCGTGGCAGAAATAGAGGGCTGCTGGCTGGGGAAAAAATTTATTCTGTTGACTCTGTTTTAGCAGGTTTAATTTTGCTAGACAGAGTTGATCAGAGGTTGTCCACTGTTGACCAGCCTTGAAATAGGTCACAAAGTAAAAAAGGGTAGGAGAGAAACAATTAGAGAAAGAGAGCTTGTATCAGGCAAAAAGTTGCAAGTCAAAGTGAATTGACCAAGGTCAAAGAGAGCTGATTAGCTGTTGTCCTTGCTTGTGTACCTACAAGAGCACATGAACATTGCTATGACACCAGTTAGTTATCAAATTAGCAGCCCAAGACAAAGAAATAGCAACACATATGAGAGAACATACACACATGGACTCAAGAGGATACACAAGATGTGGACAAAAAGTCATATGCTCCAATTACTAATATGCGTTCATAAGATGATGATATGCTGCAAATCATACACACATGGTAACATGATAGCAAGGCATGAAGAGGCTTAGGTAAGATCTCCAAAACATTCTCTCTTACAAGAGTAAAGAGAACTTCCAAGTGTATCAGCATACACTTCTCTTAGATCCCTCTATGTGTTGAAGAACACTCCCGTCAGCAAACTCTAACAATTCAGCAGCATGTGTGTCTGTAGATGAGTTGAGCACCTCTCCTCCAGAGTCCAAGAGTATTTGAGCAGTAGCAATGGCAAAACAATAGCATACGCCAAGTGCAGTAGCAACACACACTCATAACATAAGTAGAAAAGATTATTTATGATGCTATGAGGGTGTCATTTTATAGCCAATTTGATTCTCCATGAAAATCAGCTTTAATGGAAAAGCTAGGCGTGAGAATTTTAGAGAATCTTTTTTTAGCTTCATTTTTATGCATGCCAGCTTTTCAACGATCTATTACTTCAATTTTAGGCACATGATTCAGTAGCCCTTGGATTATATGCTTTCTCTAACTTTAAATCTGATTATGGCACGTGGAAAGGTGAAAAGCAGAAATCAGGGTTTTCTCTTTGATGGTCTTAGTATGGTAAGATGGTCAAAATTTTTTTATTGTATAATCAAAAAGTACTCTTCGAGAGCTCTATTGATATATGGATTTGAGATCTTAAACACTATCAAAAGTCAAACCCTAATTTCTGCCAAAAGCATGCTTTTCATCATAACTTAATGGATGGACCATATTTAACCAAAATTAAAGCACCAAATCAATGGTTATGATCAGACATGATGAGAACCGACACTAAAATTCAAGATCGAATAACATAAAGCAAGAAAATTGCAATTTCAAAAAATCTGCCGCATTTTTTGCGAAGGCTTTTATTAACTTTTCATGGAGCTTTTTTGTACCATTTATTCGTGAGGCTGCAGAAGCTATATAAAGGCCATCTTATGGGCTATTGTATTTATCAAGTTTTGAAGCTTCCACAATTCTCAAGGTAGGGTTTCTTCAAAGAGCTGTTTGTAAGGAGATTTTGGATAATTCTTGGCAGATTTGAAGACTTTCTTGGTTGCTACCCTTCATCTTCTCCACACTATCTTGTGCGCATAGCTGATTTTTGTAAGATGTAGCTGCTATATTCTGTTTTCTTCCATTGTTGCCACTGTACCAGGTTCAACCTACTATTTTGTCTTGCTGCTGCTTATACATCAGAAAAGACCTAAATTCAGTTGGGGTTTGCCGCAATACTGTTATGCACAGTTCTTTCACTTACAATTTGCACATATTCTTTTACACAAACTCTCCTAGGCACTTTTTTCTACATTTTGTGCCTATAACTCTTTTCTTTTAGCCTACATTTAGTTTGTAATATTCTTTCACATTGTACAATTTCATTAAGCATAATCTGAGTGAGCAGTAAATATTCAGCTGCTGTGTTTTTTAAATGTTGTCTTATTCCCTTGTCTACTCATCTCATTATTTGGTCAACTTGTGTATGTGCCAAGATTCCAAGTGTTTGGAAGACCTTGGATTACTTGTGATCATTATTTGGGCCTATCTCACTTCCAATAGCTCTTTTTGATATATACAATGAATGATGAATAATGTCTTAAAAGTGTCGAAATTAGAATTTTAATGATATCAAAAAACAATGAATGATGAATAATGTCTTAAAATGTTGAAATTAGAATTTTAGTGAAGACCTAAAGTTAAAATTCCAACATTATGGAAGTCAATTCTAAAATTAAAAGCAAAACTCTTCTTAGCTTTGTCGTTAGGTTTACCTTTGGTATCTCTTCCCTTTGCCTTGGTAAAGGTTAGGTCTAAATCTTGCATTGATTCTTGTAAGTCAGAATTGATCTTCAATTGTTTTTTCTATAACGATAAGTTTTGCAACTTTCTAAAAGTAGCAACAATGTCAATAATGGGAAATGTTGTGAGGGAGGACATACACAATCTAGGCAAGGAATTTAGAGTTACGGTATTCTAAGGTTATCCAATCAAATATTGCATTCTAACAATTTTGAGAGAAAAGAAGAGTTCGTCAAGTCTATCCCATGCTTCCTTAGATGTGGTACAAGGATGTAATGGGATTCACTGACCTCTTAATCGAAAGAGTGATGAGAGCCAATGCTTGGGTTTAAAACTAATCTTTTCAGGTGAGCTCATTTTCATCCCCGAAATGAGCTCATCTCCGAAAAGGATGTCACCAGAAAAGATTAGGTTCATGTCTTGTGTCGTGTTCGAGGCATTAGGTATCTGACCTCACTGATTCTCATGAGTAGGGATTGTGCCACCGCGTGGAGGGCACTACGTGAGCCACGTCCACCTACACCCATAGCAGATCCTTCGACTTGGCACACCTACGCCCAGAGGTTATATGACGTTCCAGGACAGCCACCATTACCGATTCCTTCCACACCGCGTCCGGTGATATCCACCCTCTTCACAGCAGGCATGGTACGACAGGCCATCCATAGGCTACAGCATGGCCGTTCAGCAGACCACACGGGGCTACAGGGAGAGCACTTTATATACGCAGCAGATGTAGTTTCCCACTTGATCGCCCATCTCTTCAACCGTGCTCTGGTTGAGTAATCCCGACTCATGGACTACGCATACCATTACGCCTATCCATAAGTCCGGCGATATGATGGACCCTTTCTTTCTTTCTCTCTCTCTCTCTCTTGCCCCCCACACACACACACACACACACACACACACACACACACACACACACACACACACACACACACACACACACACACACACACACACACACCCCAAACAACAAAACACCACAAAAAAAAAAGGGAAAAGAGAAAAAGAAGAAGAAAGCCGCCCAAACAAAAAGAAACTCCCTTATGCTTGCATGGGTGATCTCTTAAGGCCATTGCTTCCTCCTTGGAGTTGATGGCTATAGTCTTGTAGGTGACTACCATACCACACCATGAATGGGATTCAAAGACCTGTTGGGCTGAGCCATCCTGGCTCCATGAGGTCTAGTTATGCATGTCATCATGCCTCTTTCTCCTTGCAGGAAGAGGCTCTGAAACCAATGTAAAATCTTGCCAGGATCCATCCTGCAGCACAACGCGAGGGGCAGGTCAGATTCACAAACATAAGGGAATCGACATCAGATTCACTTCCCAGTCATAGGCCACAGTGACCCTCCCACAAGCATGGGAGCCTGCAACCACATATTGCAGTCACCACCTCAAGAGTCTAGCATTCTATACCGCGATACCAACAGCATACAGGTGTATGGGTGGCCCAGTTGAAGAGCTATGGCTCCAAATGTGCTACACACTTGAATGAGTCAAGTGAGCCCCAAGAGTCCTATTTATAGGATTCTTGCCCAGTTGTCCCAGTTTACACTGGGTGCAGATGCATAACCAAGGCTACAGTTGCCCATCCAAATGTGTGATGAGGCTGGGCACATAACAAATAGGTTCTCCATCAGGATTCGGTTCATTTTGACACCAAGCGAACACGGAAAGAGTTAGTGCATTAGTTGCGAACAAAGTTGGCCTTCTATGGAGAACATTATCTCCAAATCACTACAGATGGTTTTATAACCAAGCTAGATTCCATGAATATCCAGCTATGCCATGCTATTGGCAGATTTATGGCCTCACACCAGTTTGCGATTGAGATTGAGAGTCCCAGCTGAGGCCAGCTTATGCCAGATAATGTCGCAGGTTAGCTGAGACAGAGTTGCATCACATATGCCATTGCTCAGCATGTTATGCTATAGGTGGTGATTTTTATTTCCTATCTAGAGGAGAATTTGGACCACCATCTCAACTCATGAAATATGAGAAGTAAAGATGTCTCGGTATATGCATGCTAGAAGAAAGAAAGAATGAAAAAAGGAAAAACTACAGGGAGCTGATTTGAACTGTTAGATAATATCATACACCCAGTTGGGCGTGGTCCCAATCATCACGGAAAAAGGAAGAAGAAAAATGTTCATGCTGGAGATTGGAGAGGCATACCCAGAGGCAGAGTGGACTCGGTTCACAAACCGATCAGGTAAGGTTCGTTTGGTTCGGTTCAAACCAAAATGTAAGGTTGGAGGCTGGGATTTTTAAAATGCCACCTTGCCCAGAGGCAGGTTACATGTTTCTTGAGTTAGCTGGACAAGTGTTTGAACAGGTTGCCTATACTACAGTAATATTGCTTGATTGTGTAACTCAGCTACAATGATCTATGCACCCTGGCATACAGAGTACTACAATAAACGAATGAAGACTCTCAACATGCACATCATTCTGGCTGGCATGGGGGACACCTAGACAGGTTACTTATAATGGAGGATATTTACATATGCAGCAATCCATGCCGGGCATCTTTTGAGATGAAGGATTCTTCTAGCAATACTCTCATTTTTTTATCCTTCTTAACATCTGATGGTGGAGACTCTTTGTCCATTAGATTGCCACTGGTTTTGCCATTGTCTCAAGGCCTCCTTGCAATTTCAGTCGATAAATTTATTCTTTATAATTTCTTTTGCCTAATACGGATGTTTCATCAGATTCACCATGATATGACTTCTGGTCTCATAGATTCATTTGGTGCTTTGAACTTGTCATATCATTTTGTTCCTTTCGCGCTCCCCCCCCCCCCCCCCCCCCCCCCCCCCCCCCCCCCCCCCAAAAAAAAAAAAAAAAAAAAAAAGAAAGAAAGGAAGAAAAAGAAAAAACCCAAAAGAAGAAAATAGCCCCAAGAAAAAAAGAAAAAAGAAGAAAAAAATGCGCACACACTAACACGTGCATGCGCGCACACTCACATCCAGCCCTTCCTGAAAGAAAAAAGTCAACATTCCCTGAGAGAATTCCTAAGATCATGTATTTTTGTTCAGATATTCCCAAAGGAAGGAGATAGTGTGAAAGTTGGAGATGTTGTTGCAATCGTGGTGGAGGGTGATGCAGATGTGGCAGTGGAAGCCACAGCTACATCTGAGCTCAAGGAATCGCCTGCTGCAAAAGATGAAAAGTCTGAGGTGTCTGCAAAAGGAGTTTCTCCTGCAGGCAAACCTGTGCCCCCAACTCCAAGTCCAGCACCCACTCCTCCAGCTTCAAAAACCCCTATGCAAGCGGCCTCTGAGCCCCAACTTCCTCCCAAGGATAAAGAACGCAGGGTGCAACATCTTTATTCTCTTATTTGCATTAGAGAGGCCAATGCGTGTGTCCATGTTTATAAAACGTGAATGACATTATAATGGTGAAATAATTACAGGTCCCAATGACAAGACTGAGAAAACGTGTTGCCACCAGGCTTAAGGACTCGCAGAATACTTTTGCTCTTCTAACAACTTTTAATGAGATCGATATGTATGCTTTTGTTACAATCCGGTAAATTGCCCAGGTTTTGCAAACAGCTTGAGTTTTTAGTGCCTACTTGAGCAGGACCAACTTGATGGTGCTACGATCTGAATATAACCAGAAGTTCTTGGAAAAGCATGGCGTAAAGTTAGGATTTATGTCATGCTTTGTGAAGGTATTGCTTTATTTAGTGTTCCTTTTGATTGGTTCAAGCTTAAACTATAGATGTATGTTTGTGTTGTCAGGCAGCTGTGAGTGCTCTTCAACAACAGCCTGTAGTTAATGCAGTTATTGATGGGGATGATATTATATATAGAGATCATATTGATATTAGCATAGCCGTTGGCACAAAAAAGGTATTTCTTTTTTCAGATTGTCGTTTGTGCATGCTTTAATAATCTGAGTGACTAATATGATGGTTTTTCTAGGGTCTTGTTGTGCCCGTAGTTCGAGGGGCAGAGAGAATGGATTTTGCAGAAATAGAGAAGACGATCAATTTATTAGCTACGAAGGCAAATGATGGTTCCATCTCTATAGATGAGATGGCAGGTGGAACTTTCACAATATCTAATGGTGGTGTTTACGGAAGCCTTTTGAGTACACCAATCATCAATCCTCCTCAAGTGAGAATTTGTTTTTATTCTTGATATCCCCATCCCAACTCAAAAAATGAAAACAAAAAAAGGAAAGGTTCTGAATCAAGAGAAAAAGCTCAACCTCTCATATTGTATAGTAATCAATTATTGTATGAAGTTTCTTATCACCCTTTTCTTTCAGTCTGCAATTCTAGGTATGCACACGATCCAGAAACGACCAGTTGTGGTGAATGATACTATTGTTCCAAGGCCTATGATGTACATAGCATTGACATACGATCATCGTCTTATTGATGGGAGAGAAGCTGTCTATTTTCTCCGTCGCATCAAAGATGTAGTTGAGGATCCCCGGCGGATATTGTTGGATGTATAGGAAGTTGAGACTTGGCTTGCGGCTTCTTGATAGGAGGCATGAAGAAGCCTGATTTTATTTTAGTACAGGATAGTTCAATTTTGGGGGCTTTGACAAAAGAGAGGCAATAATTCTGAAGATTAGTCCAACGAACAAAATAAAACTTTTTTATGGAACTGTTACAAGCATAATCTGTTATAGATTTTGTAAACAACATCAGAATCCCCTGATTTTGTCAATTACATGGATTTCTTCATCTTAAGTCATCATTGAATTGAAATGTGTTTGGAACTCTGAGCCAGTTCCTAAGCATTGAGCCATTATCTGCCGTGCAAGTAGAGATGATTAAGGAATCCGTAACTCTGTTCACTGTTGTGAACTTGTGAATTTGGTGGTGTTCAAGCTTAATGATCCTGAGTGTTTTGGCTAAATTATTGTCTCGTGTTCTTTAAACTTATTCATCACGGTTTGTGATGATAATTTTATGGTCCAACAAAGCCTGTGGAGGGACTGGGATTATTGGACTTGAATGTGCAATCGTTGAGTTCACAGGTGTTCGCTCTGGTTTGCCCACTCCATCTATATGTTTGTGTGTGGAAACCCTGCAGGCATTTGTCGTCCCATATTTGTGCTTGTTAGAAGTGTTTATTGTGCTACTTCAGGACATACATGACTCTCTCTCTCTCTCTCTCTCTCTCCCCTCCCCCCCCCCTTCTCTCTCTCTCTCTCTGTGCTCACTGTTGTAAACTGATGAAGTCTGTACTGATTAAACTTTGTGATCCGGAGTGTTTTTCAGAATTATTGTTTTGCATTCTGCAACTTCAACTTAATGATCCTGAGTATTTCCGCCAGGTCTATTGTTTTGCGTTCTTTATAACTTATTCTACCTGGCTTGTGATGATAATTTTATGACCCAACAAAAGCCTGCAGAGGAACTGGAGTTTTGGTTGCGGATGACTGCTCTTGAATGTGGAGTCTTTGGGCTCACAGATGTTTTCTCTGGATTGTATGTTCTATCTATATGTTTGTGTGGGATCTTTGCACGCTTCTTTTGACTCATATTTGCTCCCAGTAGAGGTGTCTATTGTGCTACTTCAGGACATGTATTCTCTCTCTCTCCCTCTCTCTCTCTCTCTCTCTCACACACACACACACACACACACACGCGCGCACACACACACACACACCACCCCCCCCCCCCCCCCCCCCCCCCCCCCCCCCCCAAAAAAAAAAAGAATAAATTTTCTCGGGCAATTCGACCAAGGCACAACTATCATCAGGTTGTGAGGCTTCAATTTGTGCTTGCATAGCAAGCTCTCACTTCTTATGCTCACAATACTTGGCCTCCCTATATGGAGTCTCTTGCTCATCAAATAAGATAATAAGATGCAAAGATGGGTCATATATGCTCACATGCCTCCTAGCACGTGGGCCGTCTTACATAATGATCCAATTATGTGGGATAGGATAAATAGCCAATTATCCAGGTACGATCTGCATGCGAAGGGATGATAACATCATTTAGGGGTTGTTGGATATCATTTCTATTTTGATTTTTAGCATGATTCTGTGGTTGCATGTGCCTATCAATAGACTCATTTGTTGTCCAAGACCCTTCAACTCCATTATTTTTGGCTCCTAATTATTCGTATGAAGGATCATTGTTTTAAGCCTAATGGATGGATGCATATGCTTAAATTTCACCTTTTTTGATCATCCTTTGAGGCATAATTATTTTTAGTAACTTTTCCTCATCATATACAACATCCTAGTTGTGTATTACTATATGTGAATGCATCTCACCTTTATTTTCATATCCCATGAAGATGCCCTTTATGGATGTGCATCAAATTCACTCAACTTAGTCCTCGTGTGCACAAATGCTTCATAATTAAATGTGTAAATGGTCGTGTGAACTATAATTGTAAGACCAAACCTCGTCAAGAATGCCACCTTTCAATGAAATCTGAAGGGTTGATTTCAAGTATGTAAGTCCCGGTTCGCTGGCCTGGTGGTTGGGCCTCTCGCCTCTTGAGGCGGGGGTGAGGGTTCAACCCCTGGCAGCAACATGTAGGGACATATAAATTCCAGGAACTGATGTATGTGGCTGTTGGCCACCGTTTGACCATCCCCGCGGTAGTTGTGACCGCCGTTTAACCCAGTTGTAAACCCCTGTTCTTGTGGGATAAGGGGGGTCCCATGGGTACTATGCCCTTCGTTGTACAGTTGTAATTTCAAAGTTAAAGTTCGGGGGAGTAGGCCTCGGCCGAACCTCCATTTAAAAAAAAAGTATGTAAGTGCCTCTTCCCAAAACCCATGAGTGAGATTATCAATGGAAAACATATATCCAGCTTACAAAGCTTCTTATTCTACCTTTTTACCACACCATTAGAAGGGCGCTCTATGGGGTTGTAAGCTTTCTCTTAGTGCCATGTAATTCACAAAGTTCCTACCCACTCTATAACAATTTGATTTGGGATCTGCAATCTTAATAAACAACCAAAGACAGTCTTTGGCCTCATGTCCCCCTCTTGTGAAGTGATGGTTAATGCACAGAGATGGGAGAGTCCTAGCAAAAATGTGCTACAAACCAGCCTAAGTAACTCCAACCTAAATAACGTGCTTCCAATATATGCATTTATACCACTATGGTACCTTGGAACATGATTCCCAAAGTTCTATGTTAAAATAATTAACTTCTATGTACACATCAACTTAGGAAAAACCTTCTATTTATGGAAGACCGCACTCAAGAGTATTACTTAGAGCTCACAACCTAGTTGGAATTCACCTTAGAACTTTTGCATAGTTTCAAATGATTTTTGAATGAGCTATAGCAAGTTATTTCATGGACTTAGGACTATACTGATAGTAATATGCTTAAGAAGTGAGGTTGGTGATCCTGACTTTTCAGGAAGATGAACATACATAGAAACAATTGCCTTGATCTTTTTGTAACTCAAGATGTACGACTCCAATGCACACTTTTAGGCATCCTCACAAGAATCCTAACTTCATACTCGAATCAATAGATTAGGTAATGAGATCATATATGCGGTGCAAGGAGGACTCAGACAAGATGAAAAACTTCCCACAATGTACTATAGCAGTAGATAGAGAACATTGTAGTTATGAAAATGTGTTGTAAATGTATTGCTAAGTGAGATATGATACAATGAGAGGGTGGAGGAATCCATGAGCTTTGAGGCAAGTACATGAAACACTCAAATGAGTGTGATGATCAGCTATGATACCCACGACTAAAAGACCAATGTTTAAATACACTTTTCACTTCTGATTATTCATTGGATCTACCTAAAAGTGATCTATAGTCTTAGGAGTTAACTTGAATTTGAATTCAAATATGATCGTGGCACTTGGCTCCCAATATGTCCAAGGGATTCTCTCCAAATTGCTTATTTACTTTTGTCGAAACTAATACTAGACATTAACCTTAGATATGAGTCATTTTATACAAGCGTATGTATGAGATTTGTGCCTCAAATTTCTTGTGAAGTCCCAATGCACAAGGACAAGCACTTAGGCTTGCTCCATGCACCAACAACTCTCCCTCCCCTAAGCTGCTTGAGTCTTCAACCCTTTGATATTTCTTGAAGTCCGATCATCGCTTTGAATTTACTTAGATTCAGTGCATTCAATGCTTTAATCATCATGTATGCGCATTGCTATTGAGTGGATACATATGAGAGTTCAATTTCGTTGTTGGTAGTTTTCTCACTAACATAATGATAATGGACCTCAATATGTATGGTCCTAGTATGATAAATTGCATTTTCTTCAAGATCTAGGGAGCTTATGTTGTTCCCAAAAGATAATGAGGAGTTGATGGTTTCACACCCAAATTTGAGTATAATGTCTTGATCCGCATGCCTTCCTGAGTTGCATTTGCTAAACCTTTATATTCAACTTCAATAGATGAAAGAGCAACAATGGTTTGCTTCTTGGATGACCATGATATAAGCTTTGTACCCACAAATGTAAGGTAACTTGAAGTACTCCTTCAGTCATCTTTTGATCTTGCCCATTCTGCATCAAAGAATAGTTTTATAACTACATCAGATGTATACGGACAGAATAAACCTTCATTTATGGTTCACTTCAAATATTTGAGGATCCTTTTCCATGTGTGGCTTCCTTGGAGTTGTGCATGAATTGGCTTAGAACACTTACACTATAGCATATGTCTACCCTAGTGAGTGTCAAATAGTTCAAAGGACCCACCAAGGTTTGAGACCTTGTTACATCTTCAATTAGCTCTCCTTCATGAGCACTTAACTTTGAATTTACCTCCATGGGTGTATCTGCAACCTTAGCATTCTCCATTTTGAACTTGGCTAGCATGTCCTTAATGTATTTCTTTTGAGCAAGAAACCAAGGAAGTAAGTGAGCTTCCATAAGTCACTGATCTTGAATTCCTCCTACACTTGTAGCTTAATCCTTATGATTCCTTCAACATCATTACTTGTAAGTATGATGTCATCTACATATACACAAAGGTATATGACTTCTCCATGTGTCCTATTGATAATGAGTGAAGGATATGTTTTGCTCACAATGAAACGTTTATCCTAGAAATAGGTCACAAGACAATGATTCCAAGCTCTTGGAACTTGCGTTAGGACATATAAGGCTTTGCTTAACCTACATACTTGTTCAGGGAAATGTGAATCTTCAAACCCAAGGGGTTGAGCCATATATACCTCTTCAGATATCCATCCATTGAGAAATGCGATCTTTACATCCATTTGATAGATCTTCCAATTCTTGGCAGTTGCAATGCTTACAAGTAATCCGATTATTGTCATCTTTGCCACAAGAGAGAAGGTCTCCTCATAGTCAATACCTTGGATATGAGCATACCTTCAGTCACAATTCTAGCCTTGCACTAGGTGATAGTTTAAGAGTTCTTCTTTACTTTGTATATCCATCTTGATCCAATGATCTTCATGGTAGGAATCTTGGGTACCAATTCCCGAGTGTTGATTTCTTGTAAAGCTTCAATCTCCTCTTCCATAGCATTCATCCACTCTGTCTTCTTCTTGGCCTCCTCATAAGATGAGGGATCTTCAGAGTTCAAGTCTTGTGCTAAATAGATAGAATGTTTAGTCACTAGTGATGTATCATAGCCATACCTTTCTTGTCTCTTCTTTTCCTTTGTAGATCTCCTGATGGTTTGAGAGGATTCTGCAATATCTCTCAACTCATGTATCTTGCTCTTGCCCTTGGAGTTCCATGAGTTGATCTCCTTCCTAGGAGTGTTCTGATCATCTTTAGAATCACATGATGCTTCAAGTGTACATGTACTCTTTCTTGGAAGTGTTGGATAGGTCATATGGTAGCTTGATCTTCCTATAATCATCTTCAAACCATGATTTGTTCTCATCCCGACTAACTATGAAGGTTTTGTTGCTATGTTTATATAGTTTATAATGTTTTTGATTAATGAACATGAATCTCACTTGCAAACCTTTCTCCACAATCTAACCTGAACTTATTAGGAAACTTATTAGGTTTTTACTAATACTTGGTACATAGAGAACTCTACTGAATAGATTCATATTACCATTGGAAGTCTTTACATTTCCTATCTTCTCCACAAGGTGTATTGTTTCATCATGTTTCTAGATGTCATGCTTATTCTTTAGATCTTCCAAGTTTGAGAGCAAGGTGACATTCCCTACTACATGGTTTGAGCATCCAAAATAATGTGGAACACATGCTCATTAGATTTAGCTTCCTTCATTGTCATATCCATAAGTAGAACTGGATCCTCTTGAGCTTGATCATCTATGTAATTGTTCTAGTCTCTCCGTCCTTTGTATCCTCCTTGGTAGTACTTGTTGTAAGAGTTGTTTTCTTATCCATATGAATTGTTGTATCTACCTTTAGGAGCGCCATATCCACCTCTGTTGTATCCTCTTCCTCTCTGAATCCTTGGGTTCTTTGATGTGATTGGAGAGGCCACATATAGCACAAGGTGAGGAGGTTTGAGCTATCCCCTGGCCTTCTCTACCTCCTCTCCCTCTCCCTCTCTAGCTTCTACCTTTACTTGCAAATTTAGCTTGGGAGGTTCTTCCTTCATCATCAAACTTTTTACCTTTTCCTTTATTATGTTTTCCTTTTCTTTTATCTATGTAAAGGACAAAGGATTGATTGGCTTTTTAGTTCTCACCATTCTTCATGAGCCTGGCCTCATGAATGAAGAGTTGTTTCATGAGAGTGTTGAAGTCTTGTACTTGCATAACCATGTACAAGTCTATGGCAGTGACCAAAGCTTCTCACTTGTGATGAGCCTTGATTCCATTAATGACTTGCCTCACAATCTACTCTTCATCAATGATTTCTACAATACTACCTAGTTGATCTGCAATGTCCTTCATCTTGTTGAGAATTTGTTACACTTTGCTTGGACATCTTCTTGAGTGTTGTAAACTCCATCCACAATTGATTCTTCTTAGATTTGGTACTTGAGGAAAATAATGCTTCCAAAGCATTCGATGTCTCTTGAGATGTCTTATAATTCCTATTATGAGGAAGTAAGAAATTAGGGATAGAGTTTAGAATATATCACATTGCAAAAGTATACTTTGCACACCATGCGTTCAACCTTTCCTCTTCCTCTTGAGTTGGTTGTCCTTTGCTTCTAAGTATAAGTATCGGGTCATTTCTTGAGATGTATATACAAGTTCATTTCTTGCAAGTGAGCCTCCATCCTGACAGACCATCTTGAGTAATCGATTCAATCCAATTTGTCAATTGATGAGGAAAATCTATCACCCATAGTGTCGTGTATATGAATATGCTCTGGTACCACTCTGAAGAGTGATGGATACTGCACATAGATGAGAGACTCTTGGTAGAAACGTGCCCCAAGCAAGCCTAAGTAAATTTAGAGACGTTCAATAGACACTTTGAGCTTACAATTTATGAATTTATAGCACTATGGTACATTAGAACATGATTCCCAAAACTCTATGTCAAAACATACAACTTCTGTGTACACGTAAACCCTTATGGAAGAAGTCACTTAGGGTTTTACTCAAAGCTCACAACCTAGTTGGAATTGACCCAAGAATTTTTGCACACTTTCAAATGGAGTGTTTAATGAGCTATAGAAAGTTATTTGATGAATAAAAAAGACTATACTGAGAGCAATATGCATAAGAAGTGAGGGGGATGATTGCGACTTTTTAGGAAGATGAAGATACATAGAAATAGTCACCTTGATCTAGTCATAACTCAAAATGTACAACTCCAATGACCATAAAAATTTGTAGGCATACTCACAAGAGTCCTAGTTTTATAATCAAACCAATAGAGCAGATAATGAGGTCATATACACAGTGCAATGGTGCAAATAATATGATAGACTTCACACAATGTAGTATATGAGTAGATAGAGAACAAGGTAATTATGAAAATGTGTTTTAAATGTATCGCTAAGTCAGATATGATATAATGAGAGGGTGGAGGACTCGACAAGCTTCAAGAAAAGTACATGAACCACTCAAGTGTGATGATAAGCTATGATAGCCATGACTAGAAGGCTAGTGTATGAATACACTTCACTTATGACTATTGGTAGGATCTATCTAAAAGTGATCCATACTTTTAGGAGTTAATTTGAATTTCAATTCAAATATGTTCATGGAATTTGGATCCCAATATTTCCATTGTTTGGGGAGCACTAGATTGTGCCCACTAACTAGACTAGACAAGATTTTGGGATTATAGTTTTGATTACAAGTTCACCCACGTAGGGAAAACAATACAAGAATATATAATTGATACAAGATGTCCCACAACCCAGGACTGATAGGGGTGGATAAGTGGACTAGAGATGATATACAAGATCCCACAAACAGGCATCATAGGTATGAAACAAGATATCTAGATTACAAGAACTCCCTTTAGGGAGATGAACTAGATACAAGAATTAACTCGACACGATCTCGTACTATGAGACTACAACAAGACACAACAGAATGTCCAAGATAATAGACTAGACAAGACTAGAACAAGGCTCAAGTCTAGAACTCAAACAGGAACTTGGAAAGCACTTACTTGGAGAAAGTGACTCCTTGAGCTCCCAAGACTGGCATCCACAAGATTGAGGATATATGTGGCCAACCCCTCTTGATATAGGTTTTTCAAGGGTAGTTACAAATTCATGATGTCATCGATGATGTCATCAATTCTAAACAAAACCTCCATGTGTTGAAATCCAGCAAGTAGACAGCTGATCTTGGTGTTTTGGCATGTTCCAAATGTGATAGAAGCATTAACTTCTTGAAATTATGAACCAATAATGAGATATAGAAGTCACATGGAATCTGAGGTTTAGGATGCTTTCCTTTATCCATGACATCACCTCCCCCTCAAGCGATGAGTTCCATGAGGAGCGGCCATGGTCTCTAGATTGGGTATCATTGGATTCTTCCTATGTAATTCAGAGACCGTGATTCTTGCTCTTTGAAGATTTTCTATAAGTTCTCGAGTACAATCACTGATGTCATACCCTTTCCAATTAATATGGTATTTCAATCTTCCTTGAGAGGTTCTTGAATCTTAGACATGTTCAATCTCTAATTCTTCATGATCCTAAATATTGATAGGTGGCGAAGGACTAGGTCTCTCTTAAGTTTCCTTATGTTCTTCACACGGTACATCCTCGTGGTATGTTGCAGTGCTTCCAAGATCTTTGATGGAGAAACTTGAGTAAGTATACCTTCTTGATTGAACATGGAGTTCTTCTTGTCCTTTATCTTCTGGTTATCTTCATAATGTGTATGGTCCACATCATTTCTAGTGATTTGCTGATCTTCAAAGATTCTTGATTCATATTCATGATGAAGGGTGTCTTGATTACTCAATGTTGCTAGCTCTTGGACTTGGCTTCCTTTGAACAAATGATTCTCACATTGAATTGCTTGATTGATAACATCCTTCAAGGTATTCGCTTGAGGCATGGATAGAAAAATATACTTCACTTCAGGTTTGAGGCCACTTCAAAACTGATCAACCATGTAGTCTTCATGATATGCAATTCCACAAAACAATATCTTGATATCTAAGGCATAGCTTGAAATTGATCAATCACCTTGTTGTAGCAATCTTTTCATGTCTTGGACATGTCCGATCAAGTCCTTTATGGTAGGTTGAATCTCCTTGCATAGGGAATCCATGGTGCCTAGTCTTGATGAAGGGAGTTTTGCCAAATTATCACAGGAGTACTAGATTGTGCCCTCTAACTGGACTAGACAAGATTTTGGAATTACAGTTCTGATTTGAGGCTAGGGAGAATGTCCCAAATTTTGTTGATCTTGTGTCCATGCTGATTATTGAAGAAAAGAACCTTAGTGAAGACTCAAATTTCCAAGGAAAATCTAGATTTGAGCAAGTATTCTAATATGGTAGAGGAAGAGGCCGAGTGTTGGACCACAACAATGCAAAAAACAAAGGAAGCCATCAAGTGGTACGAACAAAGGTCATGGCTCAAGCAAAAGTCAATGGTGTGGAAGTATGTAAAGTTAAGGTCATACAATTCAAGTAAAAAAATCCAATTTTGTAAGTATCTTGTCCAAGCTAAAGAGAAGAAGAGCTCATTGTAATCTTTCTGATGAATAGAAGCTTCCATTATTCCACTGCACCTCCTCTTTTTTGCATGCGTGTGGATATGTGTGTGCACGTGTGCTTCTAGCCATTGCATTTTTGTTCATCACTTTCTCATGATCGTCATGTCACCCTCTTGTCTCTATGGATTGATAATTTTGAGGTGGATCTTCATTGATGTTGGTACTAACTGTTGTTCTATGAGAGACCATTTTGGCATATTTGTCGGGGAAAGCTACTCAAGAGACGAGTGTGTGATGGTAAGAGTGAAGAGAAGAAATGATGAAATCATTGTCAAGTAGGTCTCTTTGTAAGTTTTTTCCATTATCTTGCTCATTTTTACCTTCATTGCCACTTCTATCACCTCCATGCACCCCTCTTCACCTTCGTACTCCATCTTTTTCTTCACTGAAATTTAATCTCTGAGAACATATACCCACCTTACCCCATTCATTCCTCATTTGTGTGTGTGTGAGAGAGAGGGAGAGAGAGAGAGAGGGAGAGAGAGAGAGAGAGAGAGAGAGAGAGAGAGAGAGAGAGAGAGAGAGAGAGAGAGAGAGAGAGAGAGAGAGAGAGAGAGAGAGAGAGAGAGAGAGAGAGAGAGAGAGAGAGAGAGAAAGAGCATGGTTGTTTCATGTGCTATTTGCTATTTTCTTATAGATTTGGAACCATCATTAACTTCAATAGGTCACACAAATACAAGGGACTTATGCATAGATCTCGAGATGACATGTTTGGTCTATCACAACATACCACAAAGTTTACCTTCGTGGAGGTCCATCAACACCAAACAATAGGACTCCCTAGTGTCTTCTCATAGCTATAGATGCATAAAAAAATTCACGTTCATGATTGACTAGTTTGTGATAGGCTGAATCTACCACGATAGACACCATGTGTCATGACAAACCACCCTATCATGATAGGCCCGACCCATGGTGATAGACTAATCCCATGACAAGAACAACTCTACTGGGAGAGGCATCATCTATTGCAACAAACCACACCATTGAGATAGACACCCTCTGTCTTGATAGACCAAAGACCACAATGGAGCCCCCATCTATCGCAACACACACCCTCTATCATGATAGAGTGCTATATCATGATAGAAAGACTCAATAGATTTATGATAGACCCCGTCTATAGTGAAAAATACTCTATTATTGTAGACAAAAAGTGATCGAGTCTATCGTGATAGACCACTCTATCATGATAGAGTGGTCTATCCCAATGGATCCCCTTTGTCATGACAAGCTAGTCTATTGTGATGTACATAATTTTAGGCAAAAACTTTTTGAAAGTCATTTTTGGGAAAAATCGACGCTATTTTTGTGATTTTCAGGACATATCAAGCATTCAAGGTGTGCAAACGAGTCTAATACATTATGTAATAGCAAAAAACGAAGTGCAAGATATCATAAAGAGCATCAAATTCAAGAGTAAATAGTAAAAACTTCAAATACAAAGACCTAAGGCAAACGAGTAAAGGAAAAAATTGACTCACACAATTTATTCTTGACATTTTTATACAAAGATAAGAACCACATAATTCATACAAAAGAAAGCACAAGCGACGGAGAATTAAAGAAGCAAGATGTATTAAAACAATTGTATAAGGGAAAGGACTATATAATTAATGAACCTGTGATTAGGAAAATAGCTTCACAAGCAGGATCAACAAAACTTAAGGTCTTTTTTGAGGCCATTTTCAATTACATAGCCAAACCTTGTTCAAAGCAACTAGGTACTGACCCCTCTAATTTAAGCTCAGAGACAAGTGAATGAGACAGTTTCTATAGCATGGAGAGACCCATAGCCTGTTTGAGGCTTACATAGCTAGAAAGTCTAGAAGGGCCAAACACGACCCAATTGGAATACATTTGTACGAACCAATTATGTGCTCACATATATGGGAATGATCAACTGTCCAACTTAGAAAACGTAAGCATCCTTTTGGGATTGATCACCGATGGTCAAATTTGATGAGGGATCATACACAGATAAGCAAGCAACCATGTATGTGGTTACCAGATTTGCGGATAGAACAGTCCTTTTGGAGTCGAAAGCATAAGAACTTGAGGAAGAGGATCTCGATGGAGAATCGATCACTCCTAGGGGGAAATCAATGTTGAAAAGGACCATAGCCACATCCAAAATACCCCAAGACAATGTGGATATATAACTATTCGTGAATAATGTAGCAAAAGAAGCCCTTTGGAGGTTTCAACCAACTAGGCCCAACACAAGGATGAATTCCTAGTATATTAATTCAAAGATCCAAAGGCCCTTGGAAAAGTGACTTATTAGGACCGCAAATAAAAAAGTATGTATCAAGTTTCAGACTAGAGTAAGCAAACCCATGTTGGGAAGGGTGAGAAAGCATTTCCATTGCATAAGCCTATTATGTTTCCTAAACAAACTAGTCTTTGAGCCTCAAAACCATCAGGCGGATAGAAGAACAAATCAAAAGAGACCACAAAAGTGAGTTTTGTACACACTCTAGGTATAGGAAGATTGGAGCAAGGAATTAGTTGACTAGAGAGAGAGAGAGAGAGAGAGAGAGAGAGAGAGAGAGAGAGAGAGAGAGAGAGAGAGAGAGAGAGAGAGAGAGAGAGAGAGAGAGAGGAAATATGACACATCGAGATACGAAAGAGTTTCCCATAGGTAGACCAAGAGAACATTCAAGAATGGTGAGAACTTCCAAGGTAGTAAAGATCATGAAAAGCTACTTTGATGGCACAAGAGATCCTTATGATCATGTGGCCAAGTTGAAGCAAGTTTTGGGATCCAAGGAGGTGGAAGACTTGTTTATTCAATTTGAGGCCTTTGGATTAACCTCTAAAGGCACCACCCTTGCATGTTTTCAACCATTGAACCAAGGAAGTTATTGTGAGATTAAATAGTTGATGGACACCTTTATCATTGAGTTTTGTGAAAGTGGAATCAAGCACAATATGCTGTCATTAATTCATAAATTCAGACAAACCACAAACCCCCCAAGAAATAGTGAGGTTTGTAGGATATAGTTCAAGAAATACATTGAAAGATGTCCCACCTAAGAATTACCTACTCAAACTAAGAAGTGTCCTTGTTTTTAGATGGAATTTTAAGTGGAAATCTTAGGTCGTATGTGGATCTAAAAGACCCAAATACGCTAGATCATTGTTGGAGTTTGATGTCTATGGAAGCAAACAAACATCACAAGGAAGAAGAAGAAGCTTGAATCACAACACAACACTGACGGAATTACCATACGAAGGTATAAGAATTAGTGACCCATTAGGGTTATAGGCGTATATACAAGCTGAGGGGGAACCTCCTAAAAAGGGAAAAAAAGTTCCTTGATGGTCCTAAGAGTGTTCTCACACATCACTACTTAAATATATCAACAAGTCCTCTTGGAAGTGATGTGGTGAATAAGGAGCTGGCACTCATGTATAAGGAAGTGCCAAACTATGTGGAAAGAGATCAATCCACAAAAGGAAGTAAGCCCAAAGCTTTGTGAAAAGCTTAAAACTTCTCTCGAGGCAGAGTCTATGTGGAAAGATTTGCAATGTTATCTTGTTTGGGCACATATGCCAAACTGATCTATCCAACAGAGAATCTCTCCCCCTACATAATGAAAATGCACCTCAATGTGCTTTGTGTAAGCATGGAACATAGGGATCCTCACAACTTCCAATGCGCTCAAACTATCAATGAAGATGGTGGTGGTAGAAGGCTGAACAACACCCAAATCAACCAAAAAGCATCTAAGCTACACACACTCAATAGTTGTTTTGAAAGCTTTCCTATACTTAGCCTCACAACTAGAAGTGCCCAAAATGAGTTGCTTCTTGCTCAACCAAGATATGCATGAGCTACCAAGCATGAAGCAAAAACTTATAGTGTACACATGAGTGTCATAGCAACCATCCTAGTCTGAGTAAGAAAAAGAATGTAAATATGGTGTTAGTGATCCCCCTTGGGATAAAACAATCCAAGCACCTGGTGCTTGCTCCAATCCATATAATTCCTTTTTCAACCTACACACTGTTTTCATGCCTTTTTTGCATAAATCATCGGGCTGAAATACGTACACTTCTTCATGTAAGTCACCATTCAGAAATGTAGTTTTAATATCCAACTAATGCACATTCCAACCATGATGAGATTCAAGTGCACAGATGCTATGAATGGTGGTCATTCGGCATGTGGGTGCAAAGGTCTCATAAAAATGAATGCCTCTCTTTTGAGCATAACCTTTTGCAACAAGCCTAGTCTTATACCTATCAACTGTTCCATCAGGCTTATGTTTCAGCTTGTTTGACCATTTAATGCCAATGACATTTTTTCTTGGAGGCAAATCACATATAGACCAAGTACCATTCTTCATAATAGCATCATATTTTGATTGCATAGCAATCACCCAATTTTCTAAATTTTGTGCTTCATCAGAAGAAACAAACTCATTCTCATCACAAAGACTAGAGGCAGCCATTGCATAACATTGTGATGCAAAAGAAGCACTATGAGAGCCTTATCGTGTACAATATGATAGAGATGCATCTAATTTGCTATCTCTCAAAGTTTGAACCAACCATTTAGGCATAATTTTAAGCCTTTTTTGTATCATCCCTCTCATCACCAAGTACATCATGTAAATCTGCATGAGAAATGGAATGATGTGCATCATCATGTGGAACTTATAAAAAGCTGAGAAAATTCCTCATTTGGACCAACAATTGATTGTCCATCTATGAAGAGAGGCATCAAAGTATTATTACACATCTTTGGAGCTAGTTGATGTCTCTTTAGTGCATGAAAGTAATGGTTGAATTGCAACTTCCACAAAAACAACATCATGGTTAAACAAAATGCATTTCGTCTATGGATGATATAGATGATAGCCTTTGCTTTCAGAATTGTACTCATCAAAAACACATTTCACTGCTTTATTATCCAATTCATGCATTGTTGTACGCATACTAATGCATATGCTAGACAACCAAAGACATGAAGATGAGCAAGAGATGAATTGTGACCACTCCAAGTGTCACTCTAGCACAACTAATGTGAGGAGCTTCACCTTGTAATTGTCAATCCGCAGAGAGTTTAGGCCGATATGAAGATCAAGAGTGAATGATGTGTATGAAGAAGAAGGTGAGAAATGCAAGAGCATACACACACATGCTTACATGCTTACAAGGAAAGTCGCAATGGAGATCAATGAAAGGCAAGAAAAGAACTCTTAATCATATTCATTATCATCTAGTTACAATAGCTCTTCTAGTTCTAGCTCATCGATTGTTTCATAAACTAACAACAACCTCAAAATGAGCTCTCTAGCTCTATTTATAGTTTTTGCCTAGTTTTGACCAGTTTCACATCTAGTGATTGGCATAGTTAAAAAATAGGTTCTACCTCTAATTTGAACTATCTAATGACTTCCAGAAATTAAAAAAATTGATGGGAGTATTCTACCTAGACTCCTCAAGCTTGAGGACTCCTTAGCTTGCACAAAATGGAGTCACATTCACGATAATTGGATGTATATACATATGATACATTGGTTTAGTGATAAAAATCAGTATTATCCTGATGAAGTCTTCTAAAATAGCTTTAAGTGCTTCCTCTTCTTCTATGATGAGAACTAGTACTCAACCCATTTCCTTGAACACTCCACTCCTCGTTTCTGTCATCCTTGACAGAACCTGATTTAGCATCTCTCAAGGTATGCTATGCTTGGCACTACCAATTGAAGTATATGCCCACCTGCTACAAACGGACGTTTGAAGAAATGTTCACCATTGGCTTCTTGAAATATCACGTAGAAGTGTTTATCAGTCGTCCAACACATTTGCTACACTTGTTTTCTTGCAAACAAATTATGTATTCAGAGCATTATATGGGCCCACCTCATGATGAACCCTCGCCCATTGATTGGGAGAAACTTGAACGTGATCTTATCCAGGGACTTTGCATTAGGGGAAAAAATGGACCTTGCATGGGCCTTGTGAGGATCCCTAATTTTTAGGGATTAAGGAGCTTAAAATATGAGTAAAATAATGCACATCAAACCACTAGTGGTATTGGGAGTAAAATATTATTTGTTGAACCATCATCTTCGAAGTTAAAGAGCGTGTGCATCCTTGACCTTTGGATGGCTTAAATCGATGGTGTACTTCAAATGCTTGAAAATTAAGAGAGAGAGAGAGTATGTCAGATCTTGTGGGGAGTGGGGACAAGATCTTTTGTAGTCTCTGCAAAGTTTCTGGCCATTAGATCTAGATGAATCCAACACGTGAGCGCGAATGGGGCTGAGACAAAAATCGGAGTAGACGTGGATCATTGGATTGAGTGATATATCCGATGGAGATCGTGAGAGGGCGCCAATATGAAGTGATGGATGAATCTCAACCATGGGATCTTGCCCAATCCAAAGGCCACAAACTAAGGCATAGTTTCTCCATCTAATTCAAATATGAACGTTAGGTTTGAGGGAAGATCCGACGGCTGATAAGCGCTCGCAGTTTGCCATCATTACTATGATCGAAGCCGCTTGTTCTCACTCCCATCCAAGGGTCCAAGATGAAAGTTACCTTGAATTTGTCCATTTAGCCAGAGCCGTTGGATCTTTCAAGCAATCCAAAGGTTCTAAATGATTTTCAGGTTTTTCTAAACCATTCTCAAAACAAACGCATGAAATTTAAGTGGTTTTCTCATGTTTGACCAAAACAAGGGAAGCCCATGCCTAGCCTATGTGATCTAGGCACTAGACTATTTGCTCATGTCTTAAACGAGGTCCAAGTTCCCATATTCAAAGCCTGGTGTATTTACAGTGGGGGCCTTGACACGTCAAAAGGTCTTGAATACAATCTACATTATATAAAAAATGTTTACAGTCATTTGAGCAGCGATATCTGTCATTTTGTGTAAACAAGGCAATCAATGATGAATGGTGGCCATCATATAGCTGACAGTCGGGGTATTATTTGTGGGAGGCATGAGATAGGGATTATTGAGCCAATCCTTGCATTGACGATTATTCTGGAGTTGAATAGCAAATGCTTTCCAAGTACGTTTACGCAGGACCGGTCCATAACATGGGTTGTACTTCAAGTGTGTTGGTGTACGCATCCAGGTATGCATCTATTTTGGGTACTTTTGTAGTAGGTTTGCAAGCCAGGTGGGTTGATAGATGTGGCCTCGCTCTACTTCTGGTGGAACATCCTGGGGCCTGAATTGCGTAGCGTGTGTGGGGTGCTTCTTAGTCTCTTTCTCCACTTGAAAATTATATTCCTTTAGCAAAAGGAAATATGGCTTATACTGTAATTCATTGGACATTGTCTGTCTGGGGGGGGGGGAATAGCGGCAAAATAAGGCGACTTCAGAATAACTTCTTCGAGATTTGCCATCGCATGGAGTTGCACATCGATGTGAGTAGAGTGTGTCTTACCCAATTCTTCGATGGTCTTTAACCAAGTTGGCGGTGGTAGTTCGTAGGTGTTCTATCCTTCAGGGGATGAGCGGCTGCCAACAATCGGTTAAGGTACATATTCTTCTTTGAATGCCTCCTCAACAGGGATAGGTATCGTTTCTTTTGGTTTCGATAGATCAGCTGGTGACTCTGGTCGAGGGGGTTCTATCATATTCGATACTTGAGTCTGTAACTCTTGTACTTTCATACGTAGCATGGTCAATTCTTCCAAGAGGGCCAGTGGTGCCACTTCCTGTATGATAGTGGGTCCCAAAGAATCTTCCTTGAGGGTTCGGCATTCTTCCTGTAAACGGTTTCCTTGAGGGTTCGACATTCTTCCTATAAACGGTCAAAGTCTTCAAGCACACATGCATGGTCTTCCAATAGTATCTGTATCGATTCGAGGGGAACAACCTGAAAGCGGGATGGACTAAGTGGTGTATCTAGGTTGTCCAATGTAGCTTCAAAATTCTCATGACTTTGCTATTGTAGACGTTGATTTTCCTCCTTTGCCGCATTGAGGCGTTGATGAAGTAGTGCCATCTTGCGTGACAGTTGGGCATTTTGCATCAAGTGAACATCTAATTGTGATTTAGCTTCATTCACACGTTCCTGTATTTGAGCTTCAAGATTCTGTTGCTGTGTTTGATATTCGATTTCCAAGTTTTGACATTTTTGGTTAAGATCCTCATTCTGTAGGGTGAGAGCATCTAAACGTACCTGTAATTCTTGTGTAGTCTATTGTAGGGCGGAATGCTATTGACCGAGTGATGAATATTCAACATTAATTTGTTGCATACACCATATCATTTACTGGAGAGCCTCATCCACGGTGGATGATGAAGAAGACACCAGGGTGGGGAATGTGACATGCACGGTGGTGTGTAATGCATTGGGAGTGGGAATAGGGGTAGGGATAGTGGATGTAGTGGTGAGTGATGGGAGGGACGTGTGAATAGGTGATGTGTGCGATGTGGTACATGGTGTGGTGGATGCATGTAATTGTGCATCTAGTGAAGTTGTGGGTGAGATATCCATGTCACTAGTGGAACTTTCCATGATTGCCACATGAAAAAGTGATGTCAGTGCTATGGTGCATGGTGGTGGGTGCAATTGTGTGGTGAGAGGTGAGTGAGGAGGGGTGCTAGGTGGCCATAGAAAAGAAACTTGTGAGCAAAATTCCTCCGAGGGTCTCACGAACGAAAAAGATGTAGATCGGGGTTGCAGAAAGGAAGTGAAAGCAGTATAGAAGGAGGTTGGCTGTGTGGAGACGGGAAAGGAGTATAACGGATTAGTGGTATATGAGGGAAAGTGAGGGGTGGTGTCATAATAGGTGGAATGGAAACTGGGGGAGTGGGAGCAGTAGTCAGGATGGGGCTAGATTCAGGGGGCCAAACAGAGACGGGGGATTGGAATGCAAACCTAAGGGCTATCTACAACATCAGGGGAGGTCAGGGTTGGGACTGGGTGAGAAGGAAGGGTTTTGCTAAGGGTATATACAGGAGAAGTGTCTTCCTCAGTCAAATTAATTGTGGAGGATCCCATGGGGGGTGCTTAAGTGATGGGACCAATAGGGACACGAATGTATGTACCTGGGCATTTGAGAATGCAAACCCGTTGAGGGTCCAACTTTGGTAAAGGCTTTTGTAACAAAAAGAATCACGCTTTAGGCACGCCAATAGATTTTACCAACTCCTGCATAGCTGAGATAAAAGTCTCTTCAAAGCCTCCATTGACCAGCTCCTGTTGTAAGATGGCTTGGCTTTGTTCTTCCGTTAATCTGGTTCGTGCCCAAACTTTGTGCATGTTATTGTAGAGCCGTCGGATAGCGATGGTATAAGCTTTTGCCTCGGCCGTTTCTTCTTTATACGTGCCAGCTTCTCCTGAAATTTAAGCATGTGCTTCCGATTGGTGTACTTCTTCCTCGCGAGCTGTAGTATTAGCGTCACCTTCGTTAGTCACGATGCGGTCATCATCTTCCTCATGAGAATCAGCATTCACACCCTCTGATGGTGTAGCGGGTAAGCCGGACATCCAAATTCTTGAGAGACAACATAGGTATCTCAAAACTAAAAATCACTAGACAATACATCACAGATCTCAAAATCGAACGTACTATTGATGTCTTCTGTGCCCAAACTTGTAACTAGGAAGGTGAAGGAATTAGAGACGAATGTAGAAGTTGCTATGGGAGCTTCTGTAATTGTGGTGGTCGTAATCGTAATGGTTATAAGCACGGTGGTCTCTGCCTGGGATACTGCACGGAGGGTGGCGGATCTGCTCAGGTGAACACGGAGAGGGGGAACCCTTTGTTGTGGTTGAACTAGAGATCGTTGGGGTGAGGTTTCAGGTGTAGGCTGAGGTGATGGTGATATTAGCACTTGTAGACATGGGATGGTGCCACGCATGCGCTTGACTCATCGGGGTTTGGGGGTTCTCGTGGTCTTCTTGGACCCTTTATATTGTTTCAATTGCTCAGTTGGTAGGGCTCTCTTTATAGTAATATCATAGGCCAGACACATGTATATGATGCGTGTGAGAGCACAACATCCATGAATGACCTTCTTCTTCTCCCACCTATGTTCGGCCAACAAAAGCTGATCCTATATGTAAGTGGCAATATCAGTTGTCTGAGGCCCTATGGTAGCCAAATACAAACCAAACCAAAGATGCTTGTGTGGGATGGTGAATCGTTCCTGTGCAGGGAAAGAAAAGTGTTGTAGACTTATTCGTAGCAAGGTGGTTAATTGAGGGGTGATGACAGAGATGGTAGACCATTTATCAATGTCGCTTCACTTCATTGGTTCTGGGATGAGACACTCCTTCTCTGTGGGCATATGAGTGTCGTGAATCTTCAGTGCAGCCGTGATTGAGTCTAGAGACAATGTAAACTTCTTGAAAGGTGATTCATTCATCAATGATGGTAAGATGAAGACAGTGTCCCATTCCTTGTGCTCCTACTCTCTAATAGAAGTCACTAAACGATAACACCTATAAAATCCAGTTTAGGGAGTTCCACACTAAAATAATTTGCAAATCCTGCCCTTTGCCATATAGGTTGGAGATTGCTATTCTGGAGATTCTCAAATTCTCGTGAAAAGAATTGGTAGCATCTCCACATGTTTGCACCGTATGTCAGATTAGCTTCATATATGAATTCTGCCTCTCCCAGAGGCCCTGCAAAACCTTGGAACCAGTGTGCTTTGCCACTTACCCTTTCTATCTGTCCTTGAGGAGGGCCTTCAATGGGCATCCGTCCAGTAAAACCCTGGAACTCCTCCGGAATAGCCTTTAGCAAGCTCTCAAATGGAAGAGTCGAGAATTCCAAAACTGGCCGCCCGAGCGTTGCACTTGTCGAACCTTCCACTTGCATGATGGAAAGCTGTTGTGACCGACCTAAGCTGAAGTGAAGAGGGAGACACATTAGTCATGGAAAATAATTAAGATCCCAAGAAGACGAGACCTCCATTCATTTCCACCACCAACATGCTTCTTGTGCTGTGTGTGATTTTAATGATGTGAGCAGTGCATGCTTGACTGTGAGTTGTGTGAGGTGTGTGGCTTTACAATTGATTTTGAATGAGGACTACCTACAGAGTTAGTGTACGTTACAAGGACAGTGGTGATATGTTGTCTAATTGGGTCTGCATGCAATGGTTAATAAGAGTGTTAGTGTCACAAACTCGATGGTCAGAATGAGCTAGGTCAAGAGTCGTCGGGATTATGGAAGGCTTAGGAATCCATTTCTGTGTCACACGAGGGGCTAGAAGAGATGAAGTGGCATGTACAAAAGAAGGTTGTGTAGGGTTTTCTAGTAGTCTCAAAAAAGGTCTTCTTAGAGCTGACTAAGGTTGAAGCATAAGCTAGGCACCTTTTAGGTATCCAGAGTTGGCGAGACTTGGACTGAGCTATCACCACAGACTTGGACACCCAAATTTTCCAAATGTGTTGCCTTGATAGAAATTGAGAGGGTTGCTGAAGATCTGGAGTGTTTGACTTACTGGGTACATTCGCCTTGTGCCTCCACCTCGGTTGAGGGTGTGCCTGAGTGGGCTGTCTAACTAACCACTCTGATGTGCTGCGCCAATGAGTATGTGGATCATATGACCTGGTGCCTTGTCGAGGGTGAGGTATCGTATCCACACACTATTTTGGAAAAGAAGGGAGATCCACAACACTCTTGTCACATCCAACACCTCTCTATGCCGGCTTTGGAGGGGCAGTTCATGATACTGTCCTGCAAGTTCCAACTGAAGCACATTTCTATGAAGATTTAAACTCACCGAGTAATGGTATAACCAGTCCTCGCCTGATCATAGGTTCCATCAAATTGTTGTCATGAAAAACCAACATTTTTACGATCAGGGTCACATTTTCTATGGAGATGAGTAACTCGACCTCACCTATGCAGGGGGTTTCCCATCCACCTAGTCCAATGAGATAGGCTTCAAGAGACTTAATTTCATATTCCTTACAAAGAGAAAGTCGAATTGCATTCATGGTTGCACCTGAGTCAATTAAAGCCTTACACTGCATGCGCATGGGTTTTGGGCCTAGAGTGATGTTAATGAACGGTCTCCTATCCATGATACTAGGGACATTTCTTCCTCCCAGTTGGCACATTGCTACAGGGTATCATGGGGCGTCCACCAATTGAGTTTCTCTCTCTAGTCCTCTCCTTTGTAGTCTCATTCACCTAATGTGTTCCAATGCTTTTGCTTGAGCTTCAGCCTTGATCGGTTCCTCTTCTTCCTTTCACTTCTTGGAAAGAGTTAGTCATTTAAGCATGTCTGTAGTTAAAGGTTCCTGATATAGCTTAACATGACATCCACTAATATAATTAGGCAATACTTCTCCTTCAAGGGTTGCTAACTGAACTGTACCACTAGTCGACATCCAATTGATGATCATGGGTCCGCAACCTCATTTCTCTAGCTTGCAAGCATGTTGTTTCAAGGTGTAAACTAGCACCAAATCTCCTACTTGAGGAAAGCTCATGACCTGTACTCTTGAGCGATCTTTAGTGTAGGTATCAAAAAATCTAAAGGCAATAGGACATTGTGGCCAAACACCATTTGGAATCGTGTAGAATTAAGCATTGTTTTATAGGCTACGGGAGAAGCCCATGAGGCATGGAGTAATTGTTGATCCCAATCCGAATGTTGATTGTTCACAATTTTGGTGAGAATAGTGCACAAAATCTTATTAGTACTCTTTAGCTGTCCTTAAGTAAGTTACTAAAGGTTCACTCCAATCCGGCATTAGGGTCACCTGGTACAAAGTGGCATGTTCTATTGGGGGTCTATTACCGCACTTAGGACAATCGTCACACAATCATCGGACATATTTTTCCATTGAAGGCCAATACACACCTAACCTTTTCAAGTTTGATAGCATCGCTTGTCTAGAATGGTGTTGCTTCAGTGCACCTACATGTGCTAATTGCAACCAATTGTTATACTCCTGTTCTTCTACAAACAGGCAAGGATATTGTGATAATCTTGCTTACAAATACTTCCTGCAAGAATTTGCGCTCTCACAACCTCTTTCTCTTGGGTTTTTACTCGAGGGTTCTTAGGTCCATATGTCAGTACTGAAACTAATGGCTTGGCCCATTCAGGGACAATCTCAACATTGAAAAGATATGCATCTGGTAACTAGTCTGCTACCCTAATAGTTGCTTCCCCTGAAGTTATCCTAGAGAGGTGGTCTGCTCTTAAGTGTGTTTTCCCCTTTTTGATCACAACTTCAAAATCATACTCCATCAAGAGAAAAAACCAACGTATTAATCTACTAGTGTTGCATGGTTTGTTGACCAAATATTAGAGGGCTTGGTGATGAGTAAAGAATTTAAACTTATTTGCCAATAAATAATGGCGAAACTTCTTCATTGCATAGAGCATTCGTAGTCCTCTCTCAGTAGTGGTGTAATTTCTCTCTGTCATGTTCAACTGCTTGTTGGCATATGCAATGGGTGAATCTATATTTCCCTCCTTGGTGGGTTGTGCCAATACACATCCTATGGCATGATTAGAGGCGTCTACATGTACATGAAAAGGTTTGTTCCAATCAAGCACTACTAGAAGAGGTGCCGAACACAATTGTCGTTTGAGCTCACTAAAGGAACTCTTGCATTCTTTTGTCCACTCAAAATTGGTTAGCAGGTTGTAGAGTGGTTTAGCAATGATTGCATACATATGTATGAATCGTCGGTAATAACCACAATGGCCCATAAATGCTTATATTTATTTGACGTTCTTTGGCCTGGGTAATTCATTAATTACTCGTACCTTATCTTCATCAATGGAGATTCCATTTTTTGAGACTATATGATCGAGTATCTTGCCTTGTCTGACCATAAAGACACACTTTTCTGGGTTTAAACAAACTTGACATTCCCTACAAGTTTTGAAGATGCGTTCAAGTTCAGGGATATGCTGTGGACTAAGTACTGAGTGAGCACATAGGTCATCCACATACACTTCTAGGTTCTTTCTCAAAAATCCTTTGAACACATGGCACATCAACCTTTGGAAAGTGGAAGGTGTGTTAGTTAGCCCAAAAGGCATTACACAAAACACGAAGATACCCCACTCAATGGCAAATGCCATCTTGTGTTGGTCCTCATGCTCTTGCTGTAGCACGCTCCTCCTCCTTGGCTACGATTTTACACATCCATAAGTGTGTATCCTCATGCAACCATTATGAATCTGATGTTAAGGAATGGACTGATTCCTTCTCCTCTTCGTTTCTATGTATCGTATTCCATTGCAAAGGAGGTACATCCCTATGTGAATAGTCTGTGAGGTTCACTTCGTGGTTACTCCTAGGTGTTGTAGGTACAAAGAGTTGGTTCCCCAATCTTTTACAACTTGCAACTATCGCATAAAAGGTCTACCTAAGAGCATCTCATATGCTTGATTCTTTCCAAAATCACATATTGCAAAGGTGTGATCAAATTCTACTCCGCAAGTGGATAGGGTAATTCCTTCCAACAATCCTAAGGGTCTTTCGATGTGTCTATCTGCCATCTACAACTTCATCCTAGTGGGTCTAAGGGCTGGTTTTCCCCAACGTTTCCACAGTGAAGTGGTCACGATGGCTACTCATGCACCTGTATCTAGGATGGATTTGGTAGTGTGACCCTTGTATGTAATGGGCAAATAAGCATTACCTTCCTCTCCTTCACTTGCATTTCCCACTTTATCTAGGGGTATCTCAAGCACCTTCCCTCGTGCACTTGGTCTGGATGAAGTTGTGGCTATTTCGAGGAGCTGGTTTTCTACATGTATCCATAGTTCTAGTTTGATCTTCAACAACTTGTACATAGTTAAATGGCATTGCACTTTCATGTTCCTAATAGCTTCCGTATTCCTAGGAAGAACGGAGTTCTCACCCCTCACTCGAATAGTGGGGGCTTTCACTTGAACTGAACAGTCTTCCCAAGGGCCCATAAAGTGAGGTAAATCTTGCAAAGAGTTAGACTCAAAACTAGTGTGCTCACTTGGCCAATCCTCTCCTTGATCTCCGTAGATAAATGGGATGTCTGCGGGGAATTGTTCTCTTGAGTCATCAATCTTGAGTATGGGTGGTCGAGATTCTTGTTCCTATCTCCATCTTTCTTCTTGAATCTCTTTCAAGATGGTGTGTGAATCCATATAACCTGTTTGATGATTTTCTAAATCTGACCTAGCCCATTCAATTAGAGTGGTCTTCAAGGGTTTTGTTGGGCTAGTTTGGGTACTAGAGTTGACTTTTGTAGGTTTAGATACGACTTGCCCTAGTTTCTCTAGAAGTCCTTGAAAATGTAGCTCAAGCCTGGCCATAATTTCCCAATTGAGGTATTGTGATGTCTCAAACATTGCCTGGGCTAATTCCACCATTTTCATGCACAATTTGGTTCTCTCAATTACTAAGTCAGGTCGGGGTTAATTCTCGCTAGATTCTCCTACTTGGGGTCCTTCTTGTATTCTTGCTTGATAGGCTTTAATCATCATATCAAGGTTTTCTAGGGTGGGATCTGCTAGTACTGATCCTAGTTTAGAGGTGATTATTCGTGGTTTAGCCTCTTGTGATGTCATTTCTAAGATTTTAGTTTTGGTTTCCCTTAGGCTTTCCTCTAACTCATTGATCTTTTTACCCCATTTCCTCTTGTGTCGCTCTCATGACTCTTTCCAAGTTCTAGTTTTCTTTCTTGTTGATTCCCCTACCTCACTGGCTTAAGCTATTTTTCCTGAGTTTTGTGGTTGTGTTTGCATCTGTGCTTGGGCTCTCGTCATTGCCTGGATGGGTATGTATTGAGGTATAAAACCTTTGGAATGCTGCACTATGCCTATTACATTGATGGGCATCACTTTCATAGAAGTTTTTGTAGGGTTCATGGGGCAATCTCTTATGAAGTGCTCCTTTCCACATTCAGGGCAAAAGCCTTGAATATTGAAGTATTGCAACTGTACAACAGTTGCTACATGTGGCAATCTCGTATGAAGTGGTCTCTTTAGCAGTTAAAACATGGTCCTTTGGGTGCTTGTGGTCTTAGTTGTCTAGCTTGCGATCTTGGGTTGGGGTTTGTGTACATGACCTGAGCATAATCTGGTTCCCAATTTTGCTCATGCACAAGGTTCTCATAGTAAGGGTTTGAGTTTTTCCGTGACTCCATATTGTACGCTGGTGGCTTATCCACATGAGTGGAATCAAAACTGTTTGCATTGGGGTCATTTTCTATGATTAAAGGGGTCGTGGGTACTAAGGCCATGTTGGAGTTCTCCTCTGGCATATCATACTTTACCGAAACTACATTAGTAGGGGGTGGATGATGTTGTCCTAGGATAGGTTGTGGTCTTGGCTATGCTTGATATGGTGTTTGATACTGAGGGGGGGCTCGACAAGATTGCTATGGCAGGTACTTCCCTTGGTATCTACCTATTGATATTGCTGAGGATGGTTCTGCCTAACCACTTGTTTGTTATATGGACAATCCTGAGCAGTGTGGTTTGTATACCTTTACTCTATAGTACAATACACTCCATTGGAGTTCCCTATGGGTTGCAATGCACGTGGATACATGTTCACCATATGGTCACCTCAATAAGTATAACACCTTTGACGGGCAGCTAATTTGATGCCTGGTTTACTAGACACTCCCAATCGTTTGCCCACTTGTTCTCCTAATTCTTCTATGGATTTGGAATGCGTGGATGAAGTTTCTGTGGTGTTATCCGAGTCTTTGCGAACCTTCGAAAGTTCTAGTTCATCTCCTAAGTTATCTTCTATGTCTACACAAATCTGTAAACATTGATCCAAGGTTCTTGGCTCCTTCAAGAAGATGTATGATCTCAACTTAGAACTCAATAGGCCATTGATGGACAAAGCTATCAACTTAGTTGGAGTGGGTTCTTCCAAAGGGGGACATCTTTCTATGTATTGTTTGAATCTTCGACCAGCCATCCTCACAGTCTCTTGCAGGGTTTGTTTGAATGTGTGTATTAAAGAAGAAGTGTTGTGTCTGATTCCACTCTTGGAAAAATCCGTAATGAAGGACTCCATCATATGGTGGATGTCTCTAAATTGACGTTGGTGCAATGGTCAGAACCAATCCAACACATCACCTTTTAAAGTAAGTCCAAAGGCATTAAACTATGTAAACGTGTCTTCCACTTGTTCGGCTTGTAGCACCTGCTTGAATTCTGCTATGTGCTCGTAGGGATCTCCTGATCCGTCAAAACAATTTTTCATAGCCTTCACTAATTGAGTAGGCCTCAAGGTTCTAGGGTGGTCTCTTGGTCTAGGTAGGGGAAATTCGTCCCCACCCTTGTGAGCCCTATGATCCCTGAGAGGTTCTCTTTCACCCCTTCCACTTTCAGTAGGGGCCCTCTCTCTTCCTGCATGATGAATGAAACTACTCTCTGCACCTTCCTTGTTTTTTTCTCTATGTCCTTGAGATGTGCCATCACCCAAACTATCCTTAGGTGCTTGGGATTTCACTAGAGGTAAAACTAATTCTCCTCTTCATGTATACACATGTCTTCCATGTTCTGTGAACTTATACATTCGTTCTCATCTAAGTATACTACCTTTTTGAAATCTCTCAATCTTTTAGTTCATAAATCATGTTTGATCCTACCACCGTAGGTTGTTATGGCCTATATCTCCAAAAGGCTTCATCGGTCTCCTTATTCCAAAACAATTCTATACTCCTATTGTCTTGGGACATCCACTTAGGCATTATCACCCTTGTTAGTACGAATTTTCCTCTTAGTGTTCTGGGTTCCTCACTCTGTTTACCATGTCCTTCCGCATCTATGTCTGCATTCTCTACCATCTCTCTTAGGTCATTGGTAGAGTTTGCCCTAATTGCTACAATATACATGGTCCCTTCCTTGTCTATGTAAACTTCGTCTTCAAATTTAATGGCTGTATGTTCTAATCCCATAGGTTGATCGGGATTATGTAGCTGAATTATTGACCTATGAAGGCCATCCTTATATACTCGGGCACCCAATCTATTCATACGAATGTACTCCAACTGAGTCTTATAGGGTCCCTCCATCTTTTCTAGGTGGGCTACATTAACGAAACTTCTGGTCTACTCATGTTGAAAGACATATCCGAGTCACTGGTATCTGAGCTAACCTCGTATGGATAGTTGCTTAGCTGTTGTGCCCACGATCGTGCTGTCATTCTTACGCTAGCCTCGGAAGATCAGACACTTTGTTTATCACTTTTCCCTAAGTATTTTTCGGACCTCAGGTTCATTAATTCTAATCTAGTCTTATCGCGCTCACCCCTTTAATTTGGTCAATCACTTAGTCCTTTTTTGAATTTTTCTTTAGAGTTTCTTGTCTTGTTTATAATTGTCGCAAGGAATCGTTTTGGTATGTTCTGAGTTTACTTCATTTGAGTGTTGCATGTTCAATTCACAAAAATTCCTTTAGGCTTGGTCCTTTCACCCACTTACATCTTCCCTCGTCAGCTACTTACCACTCAATGATCTAGGGCGATACCTGGCTACACTAGGAGTCCTAAGACACTCTGTTGATCACAAAATAACTGTACTCAAAGAAATCATCAACAAGTCAAGAAATAGAAATTCCACTTACAAAGTTCTCTTGGATTTAAAAAGCAGCTGCTTTGACTTTTCTTGAGAACTCGAGGTACTTGCCCGCTTCTTCCTTTGCTCTATGCCACACACAAGACTTCACAATGAATATCCAAAAATTAACCCAAACAACTGGAAAAATTTGTGCAAAAAACCCTAATTTTGCATTTGGTATGATAGTCACGATGATCAGTCATAGTCACGATGGTGTGACACCCACGATCGTCAAAAGTCATGATGGTCAAGCCTCATGATGGTTAGTCACAATCGCGATTGTCCACTCACGGAGATCACTCAAGATCGTGACTATCAAGCCACGATGGTCAACCCATGATGATGAGTCACGGTCACGACTGTCAAGTCATGATGATCAAGCCCCACGATGATGAGTGAGGATCATGATGGTCAAGCGATGACGGTCAGAGCGACGATGACCAGACACAATCATGATGATCAAGCCATGATGGCGAGTTAGGATCGTGATTGTCAAGCATCGTCATGATGGTGACACACGATCGCGATGGCGTGAGCCAATCGCCACGATGGTCAATGACCATCGCGATGGTCAGACACAGTCGCGATGATGTGTCATCATCATGATGGTCAAAAAATCATACAATTTCACAAAATCATGCATAGATGTGTGCAAGTGCTTACCTAAGCTCTTCCTTCATATCAATACCCTACACAATATTCCATAGCCCTTTTGCTACTAATACATGATGCATCCTATATGCCCATAATGGGTACTTAGTAGCATCCAACTTTTCCTCAATATCCAACATACAGAATACATCGTTGCTTTCAGCCATGGCCACTGACTTAATACTCTGATGCAGAAAAATGATTGTATCTCAAAAAGTTGTACAATACTACCCTGTTGAGCTATTCTAAACTTGTAGTAGACTTTGAAGTGCTTGTACTGGCGAACCAAGACTTGAATATATGTTTGGCACAAAAGGATGAAATTGCCTACATAGGCATTGTGATAATCTATTCAGAGACTGAAATGAACTCGGATCAAAATTTTGACATCATACAACATAGCTGTTTTGAACTCCTAATACCCTAAGTATGTTCTTTAATTTTCATGTGATTGAATCTCAAAAGTTTACAAAAGTTTTGATCATTCAATTAGTACCATTTCAAAACCATCTTCATCGATGGAAGAAATTGCTAAGATGGTAGTTCAAAAGTTGGGAGGAAACCTTCAAAACAGGCAAACCGAGAGAGTGATCATAGTAAAATGTTGCCATACTTGTGGAGGTGATCATATGGCCAACACAAGCACACTAGATGCAAACATACATACACACATACACAAGGTAGAGATAAGAAGGAGAACAATGGAAGGAAAGATGCTTTTATTCAATATCTCATAATACAAGATTTCTTCTTGCCATGATCATTCCTCAAAAAGTCTAACTACCAAAATGAGCTCTATAGCCCTTTTTATAGTTTTCTAGTGAATTTGATCAATTTCATACCTAGCCTCTTGCATAGCTAAAAAATGGGTTCTAAGATAATTTTGAAGCATCTAACAAGCTCTCAAAATTATGAAAATTTTTAGGTAAATTCTATCTAAGCTACTCAAGCTTGAGGATTACTCAACTTACAAAGAATGAGTAGTAATCTACAAAATTGATGGTTTATGATATAAAATTAGTGATAAGAATCATTGTTGAGTGCTTCCTAAGCTTTAATAACTCGGTGCTTGTAGAAAAATTGTGGTTCACTATCCGTACCCTTGCACACACATCTCTTCACATGCTCCCTCTTTGTGGGTGCTTGCTTTCTCCTCCTCTAGCTGGACTGTGGCCTTGCATACTATCAACACTCCCCTCTCTCTCGCGTCTTTCATCCCTCACAGACACTTGTTGTATGGAGCAATTTGTATAATCTTTTAGAAGATCTTGGGCTAGGAATTTCTCATTGAACCGAATGCCTTATGCTAGATTTTCTTCCAATCTCTACCAATCAACAACGGCATAGTCTAAGTCGAGGTTGCCATGCTCAAAACCTCAATGTGTGGCACCTTAATCTTCCTGAATACTTAGAACATCACATGCATGAGGTCGAAGATATTTATTTGCATGTGAGCCACAACATTAAAGCCGAACTTGACACTTCAGGTCATTTTGTACTTTAATTGCAAAGGCTAACCATGAGCGGCATTATGGAACGGGACCATAACATGGATTATATATGATGTGAAAGGGTGCCTTTGTCTACATTTGGATCATTGTGGGATATTCTTGGAGAACTTGAGCCTGCCAGTTGGATTGAAAGATAATTACTTTGCACGCTTCTTGACGTACATGTTCAGGCTAAAATTGAGTGGCATGTGTGGGCTTCTTCCCCATGACGTGTTTGATTTTTGCATTGTACTATGCCAAAATCATAAAATAAGGTATGTATTGCATCACATTATTTGATATGTACCTTCTTGGTGTGAGTTCTTGAAAATATGTAGATTTAAGAATTGACTTTTTGAAAATCACCATTGCTTGGATTGTGCTTCAATACGTGTAGAGTGGGTGCATCCAAGCTCTTCCACAGGCTTCATCTAGGTTGGTATGGGGAGTTCAAAAGTGTCCTAACCTTCTTTGATGACTCATCTACCTATTGCAATTTGTGGTTCATAATCCTCTTCATAAGATGGGTCAACTGAGATTTTTATGAGTTTCTTTGGCTTAGGGACATTAGTTGGTGACTCAGGTATGTCCATGTTGGTGCGTGATGCAATCTTTGATTGTAGGGCAGTGACTTGTTTCTGTAGGTCTTCAAGTTTTGTTAGTGGTTTTTCCAAAAGGATGGTTGTAGTGGTGGTAGTCTCCTCTTGAATGGGTGTTCATATGGGAGCTGTTGGAGATAGACGTCTGCGGAAGCACGCGAACAACACAAGGAAGAAGAAGAAGCTTGGAGCACAAACACACAAAACTGAATGTATTACTAGAGAATGTACAAAGATAAGTAGCCCATTAGGGCAATAGGCGTATATACAAGCCGGGGGAAAAAAACCTCCTAAAGAGGGAAAAAAGTGCCCCGGCGGTCCTAGAGTGTTCACACACATCACTGCCTAAATATATCAACAAATCCCCCTTGGGAGTGATGCAGTGAACAAGGAGCTGGCACTCATGTATAAGGAAGTGCCAAGCTATGTGGAAATCACTCCACAAAAGGAAGTAAGCCCAAAGCTTTGCGGAAAGCTTCAAACTTCTCCCTAGGCAGAGCCTTCGTGAACAGGTCTGCAATGTTCTCCTGTGTGGGCACATATGCCAAGCTGATCTCCCCAGCAGAGAACCTCTCCCTGACATAGTGATAATGCACCTCAATGTGCTTAGTGCGAGCATGGAACACAGGGTTCCTCGCAACTGCCAATGCGCTCTGACTGTCAGTGAAGATGGTGGTGGCAGAAGACTGGCCAACACCCAAATCAGCCATAAGGCGTCTGAGCCACACACACTCAACAGTCGCTGTGAAAGATGCCCTATACTCAGCCTCACCACTGGAAGTGGCCACAGTAGGCTGGTTCTTTCTCAACCAAGATATACATGAGCTACCAAGCATGAAGCAAAAACCACTGGTGGACACACGAGTGTCATAGCAACCAGCCCAATCTGAGTCAGAAAAGGCATGCAAATCTGGCGGTAGTGATCCCCCCTTGGGATAAAACAACCCAAGTAGCCGAGTACCACTCAAGTAGCGAAAGATGCGCTTAACCGCTTTCCAATGCGTGACTCCTGGGCAATGCATAAACTTGCTCATCTGTGAGACAACAAACTGAATATCTGGCCGAGTAATGCATAAGTAAATCAAGCATCCAACAACCTGCTGATAGAGAACAGCATCAAATGCATCTCCAGCATCATGAAGACTCAATCGTAAACCTGTCTCCATAGGAGTGGCAATAGGCTTACAGTCTTCAAGGCCAAAATGCTGCAATAATGTGTCAATATATTTTGTTTCACACAAAGCCATTCCACCATCAACGTGCATAAACTGAATGCCCAAATAGTGATGCAAATGCCCCAAATTAGACATCTCAAATGAGGCATGCAAATCAACCTTAAAATCAGCAATATGTGTCTCAATAGGACCAGTGAGCAGCATGTCATCAACATAGACAACAATGATCAGAAGCACATCATTAGCACGTTTAACATATAAGGTGCTTTCAGTTGGACTGTTCTCAAAACCATGTGCAATCAGATAAGCATGTATCTTCTCATACCAAGCACATGGTGCTTGCTTTAAACCATATAATGCCTTCTTTAACCTGCAAACTTGGTTTTCATGCCCTTTCTGCACAAAGCCACGGGGCTGAAAAAAATACACTTCTTCATGCAAGTCACCATTCAGAAATGTTGTTTGAATGTCCAACTGATGTACATTCCAACCATGATGGGCTGCAAGTGCACAAATGCTCCGAACAGTAGTCATACGGCATGTAGGTGCAAAGGTCTCATCAAAATCAATGCCTCTTTCCTGTGCATAACCCTTTGCAACAAGCCTAGCCTTATACCTGTCAACTGTACCATCAGGTTTACGCTTCAGCTTGTATACCCACTTAGTGCCAATGGCCTTCTTGCCAGGAGGCAAGTCACATAAAGACCATGTACCATTCTTCATTATAGCATCATATTCAAATTGCATAGCAGCCATCCAATTTTCTGAATTTTGTGCTTCATCAAAAGAAACAGGCTCATTCTCATCACAAAGACTAGATGTAGCTATAGCATAGCAATCTGATGCAAAGGAGGCACTATGAGAGCCTGAACGAGTACGATATGACAAAGGTGCATCTAATTTGCTATCACGCAAAGTCTGCACCAACCATTTTGGCATAGTTTTTGCCTGCTCAATATCAGCTCTCTCATCAACAAGTGCATCATGTAAATCTGCATCAGAAATGGAATGATCTGCATCATCATATGAAACGTGCAAAGGATGAGAAGTTGCCTCATTAGGACCAGCACTAGCCTGTCCACCTGTAAAAAGAGGCATCAAAGTATCATACATGTCTTTGGAGCTAACAGATGTCTCCTTAGTACATGAAAGCAATGGCTGAATAGCATCTTCCACAAAGACAACATCACGGCTAACCAGAATGCGTTTAGTCTGTGGATGATACAGACGATAGCCTTTACTTTCAGAATTGTACCCAACAAAAATACATTTTACTGCCTTATCATCCAATTTTCTGCGATGTTGTTCAGGCACTAATGCATATGCCAAACAACCAAAAACACGCAGATGAGCAACAGATGGCTTGCGGTCATGCCAAGCCTCATATGGAGTGATAGACTGCAACACTTTAGTGGGACACCTGTTCAATACATATGCTGCACACATGACAGCCTCAAGCCAGAAACTATGTGGTAAAGCCTGACTTTTGACCATGCACCTCGCCGTCTCCATGAGTGACCTGTTCTTTTGTTCAGCAACTCCATTCTATTGAGGTGTATACGGTACTGTACATTGGTGTTTTATCCCACATTCAGCCAGAAATGCATTAAAATCTGAAGACATATATTCCCCCCCTCGATCAGAACGGAGGGTGCCCATTTTACATGCTGACAGATTTTCAACCAAAACCAAAAACTGTTTGAAGCACATGAACACTTCGGACTTTGCTTTGAGTGGATATACCCATGCATGCCTGGAAAAATCATCAATGAAAGTCACGAAGTAAAGGTAATTTCCAAAAGAGGGTGTCTGCATAGGACCACAGACATCACTATGTACAAGCTGCAATTTCTACGTAACCCGAACTGAACCATCTTTTGGAAAGGAAGAACGCTGCATTTTTCCCAAAATATAGCCTTCACAAACATGTTTTCCAGGTGCCTCAAGTTTGGGCAAAGAGGACACCATTTCAGATTTCTACAGGCATAACAAACTAGCAAAATTCAGATGACCAAAGCGTGCATGCCAAAGCTTTGCATCTGACATAGCCTGAGAATCATGAACTGCACATGCCGAATCATTCACAGATCTTTCATAGTCTATGAGCTTATACAGCCCATGACATAAAATGCCAGAAGCAATAATCACATCACCATTTGAGAGATCATGGACTATACACCTGTCATCAACGAATTTCACAACCAAGCCAATCTTGGCTAATGCAGAAACTGATAACAGGTTCTTTTTGATCCCTGGCACAAATAAAGCATCTGACAAAGTGAAAGAACTACCATCAGCAGTAGTCAGAATGATCTTACCAACTCCCATAACAGGATAAGAGGAGTTATTGGCGCATGTGACAGTATTCCCTGTAGGGGCAGGCTCGAGTGAAGAGAAGAAACTGCGCTGTGAGGTAATATGTTTGGTCGCCCTACTGTCAAAGTACCAAACATCTGAGTCTACTGCAGACATGCACTGATCATGAGAAGATGGGTCAAAACTGCAGACAGTAGTAAACGCCCATTCTTCTTCTTGCACAAGATTTGCAGACTCAGTTTTTGGTGTAGAGGCCTTTGCAACAACCATTCCAGCCTCTTTCTTCTTTGCCTCTTTAGCAGTCAATTTTGGACAGTTCTTTATAATATGATCATTTCCTTTACAGTACTTGCAGAACAATTTCTGCTTTTCTGATTTCTTCTCATCTTTATCCTGGTTCTTCGATTGTGCAGCATTTGTAGATTTCTGCTTACTAGTAGAAGAGCTCCATTTTCCTTTGCCCTTCTGACTAGCCAGGAAAGCTTGATCTGCAACACGCATAATGGACTTGTTCTGCCTGGACTGATCTTCCTGCAATAGAACAGAGACTAGCTCCTCAAATGACAAGGCATTCGGATTGCCTTTCATCATCAACCGAAGAGTAGAGGCAAAACTCTGATATGAATCAGGAAGACCATTTAGAACGGTCTGCACAAGTGAGCTATCTAGTATAACCTCATCAGTAGAAATCAATTGTTCCTTCAGGTCTTTGATCTTTGTAAGAAAACTATCCATAGAATCACCTTCATTCATGTGCTCACTCTCCAACTGTTTTCGGAGGTAAGCAACACGAGCCTCATTCCTAGCCTAGTACAAAGTGGTAAGTGTATCCCAAGCATCCTTTGCTGTTCTACAAGAGCGAATGTGAGGAATAATGGCACGTTTGACAGACAAAGCTATCAATGCATGTGCCTGGGCATCTCTGCCATCCCAACGAATCTACTCTGCAGTAGGTGCATCAGAAACAGCAGCACGAACAGGAAGCTGTGGAATATCATCTTCGACACCATCTTCATCAGCTCCAGCACCTCGAGCACCTGTATTTGTAGTACCTGTAGTCGCAGGTGTAACAGGACGTCTTTCAACACCCTGCACAATGTTCCACAGTCCTTTTGCAACCAGTACATGTCGCATCATATAAGCCCATAATGGGTAGTTGGTACCATCCAACTTATCCTCAACAGCTAACATACAGAATACATCACTGCTTTCAGCCATGGCTGGTGACTAAAATACCTTGATGCAGAAAATTGACTGTATCTCAAAAAGTTGAACGGAACTGCCCAGATGAGTTATGCTAGACCTGTAGTAGACTTTGAGACGCTTAAACTAGCGAATAGAAACTCGTATATACCTTTGGCACAAAAGGACGAAATAGCCTGCACAAGCGCTGCGATAGTGCGTTCGAAGGCTGAGTATGCTCACCAAATTTCGTGCGAATCTGAGACTGCAAACGGAGGAGTGTCGACGGCACCCTAGAAGAAGCGACGACCTGCTCTGATACCAATTGTTGGAGATAGACGTCTGCGGAAGCACGCGAACAGCACAAGGAAGAAGAAGAAGCTTGGAGCACAAACACACAATACTGAATGTATTATTAGAGAATGTACAAAGATAAGTAGCCCATTAGGGCAATAGGCGTATATACAAGCCGGGGGAAAAAAACCTCCTAAAGAGGGAAAAAAGTGCCCCGGCGGTCCTAGAGTGTTCACACACATCACTACCTAAATATATCAACAGGAGCTTGGGTCACCCTTAAAGCTTTGAACTCTTCATTAAGTTTACCATGAAACTCAAGAAGAGTGGTGCAACCATCCAATATGATCTTGATTATTTGTGTTAGCACGACTTGAAAACATGAAGGACTTACAGATGCCCCCAATGCATCCATCACCACTTCAAAATTATCCTTGATTTGTTCTTGGAGCAATCGATTTTCCTCTCATGGCGCAACGAGGTGAGGACGTAATAAAACCATGTTCCCAGTTAATCAAGCATTCCTATCCATTTGAGCTCATAGTAGCTCTTTCATTTGTGGGATGAACTATAATAATTCTAACACATTATGAGTCTTCTTGAGTTGCATGTAACAAGCATTGAGTGAGGCTTTCTCCACACTAAGTGAGTTCAATTATGATTGCAGACTAAGTGTGTGCTCTTCTAGTTACATGTGATGCTCGTCTAGGGTTGTAAATTCTTCTCTGACTTGTTGCATGTAGGAGATCATCTGTTAAATTGCATTATCTATAGTAGATGAGGTATGTACAAGATTTTAATGCAGGAATATTGGTTGGTCTAAGTTAGATGCAGAGGGAATGGGAGTGGGGATGGGTAATGTGGATGCAAAAGTGAACATGTTTGTGAGTGGAGGTAACGTGGGTGGAGAGGGGATAGAGGATGGTGCATGAAGTGGTAGTGGTGGTGGTTCTATGGGTGGTGATATGTCCATGGGTTTGGACGTGCTTGTGTGTGTGGTGGTGATTCTGAAGAGTGGCACTGGTTGTGCCATGTGTGGTGGTGTGTTAGTGGAACTAAAAAAAAGTGAAGGCTATATAGATGGGGTGGTGTAGGGTAGAGTTTTTGAATAGAGTAGAGAAGCTAAGATCTTCTAGCACTCCCACTGCTTGAGTCAAGGTATGAATAGTCTCCATGAATGCATCATCAAATCTACTATTCTCGAGCTCTCGTTGTAGTAGTGCATGAATCTATTCCTCATTCAATTCTCTACAATTCCATACTACTGCCATGGTGACATATAGGCTTTGAAAGAGTTGGAGTATAAGCCGATTGACCGGTTTCAAGGCCTTCTTTAGTGTGCCTTTGCTCATCCTTTTCATCATGTTGGTCTGGAGTTCTTTCTTCCTCCTCATACATTAATGATCATTTGTCTTCTTCTTGATCAATCCTATTTTGCCCCTCTTCTTGGTCTGTTTGAGTTCTAGGATAACTGGTTCTCTCGTAAACTTGTGATACATAGTGTGTGTTGAAAAATAGGAATTCCATGTGAATTGGGCTTGGAATATCAAAATACAATGTAGCAAGGAAGTGGGCCCCCCTAGAGAGAGGAAATTTTTTTTTGTTTACTTATTTATACATGCAATGCACAACTTTAGCGCTATGTGAAATGGACATCAACTCATGGCTTTGACCACATGACCAAAGTGACTTCACCCACCTATCGGCCCACATAGGCACATAACAGTATATAGGTCTGGCCTAGAGCAAAACTAGCCTCAGTGCATGGCCTCGATCTCCCAATAGAGGTTATTCCACCCACCTAATAACCCAGTATAGTGCATCAAAAACACACATATACATGATTATCTTTTTTTTTTAATTCCAAGGCCCCAAGAATTAGGAGATAGAAGAAAGGGCTTTATTTCTCAACCATCCCAACACGTCACACACATATATATTACCCCCCTGTGGAAATCCCAATGAAACATCCAGTTAAATTTCATCCACTACACTCTATAATCAACTTTTTCCCTTAAGGCCTCCACATTCTAATCATCTCATCCATTTGTAACCTCAAAAACTATTACTTCACCTCCTACATTTGTAAAAAAACTCGATCAATCCATCCCCACATCTCAAACTTGCAATCTCAATGAAGAAAACCCTCATCATACCTAAGCTATCATTGCAAATGACACACATGATCCTATATGTCTAGAGAAGAGCCACATGATGGAACACTTGCTCTTTACAGAGTCCATTTACCCATCCCTTGGCTTCATGGCACTAAAGATAGATAACATAAACCATCCTTTTCATCTTCATTTCCAATCATTCTTTACCACCTCTTAATCATTTTGAGTCATACACAAATACTATAGTGAATCCCCATTTTTTTCTTCTCTATACATCCTTTTGTTTTCTCACTCAACCTTTCTAATTCTTAATCTTTTTACTCCCTCAGCTAACTCTCCCCTCGAGTTATATTCATTCCGGATTTTTTTTCTCTCACCTCTTCCACTCTCATCTAACCCCCTCAATCATCACCTCATACCTTCTTTGATTATCTCCTTCACTCAATCTACTCTTCTCTAATTAGATCTCAACAACTCGTCTCTTTGACACTTTTCCAAACTCTTCTATTTTCATTCATTAATTCTAAATTCAACAATCCTTATTGCTTTCTCATGCAACTCGATGTTCCTTTTTCTCAAGTCTCCCTCACCTCTTTCTCACTCTCTATGCTTCAACTCTCCTCAATTTTCTTCTCCATACCTTGAAGTATCCTTCCCACTTCTGAATCATTGCTTCAATTAAATCATGAATGCTCGTTGCCACCCTTATCTTGCTTCGTTGTCCACTTTTTTATTTACATCCATCTCTTCATCTAGCTCCATCACCTCATCATCATCAACTCTTCCTTTTCTACTCCCTTCATTGTTTCCATCAAGCTCGCAAACACTAGATAAGATCCCACCGCTTTTCAAGCTTCATTTCTACCTTCATAAAAAAAAAACCACCCCTCGCCATAACTTCTCCTCAAGTCCACCCTATTCCAAATCTCTCATGAACCAACCCCCTGTCCACCACTTCTTTTCCAAAAATCCACTCCTAAGCAAAGAATTGCCTCATAAGACCTTCACGGTCCATACCTTACCAACTCCATCCATCCTCCTCTAGTGTTGCTTTGCCTACTTGCCGCTCTGGATGTAATTCCAAAGGATGAGAAGGAAACGCAATCACCAACCTTCTCATCAATACCCATTTCTCAACAAAACTCTTCCAAAATCATGAACATTCAAAAGAAAACCTGCACCCTTTCCAAAACATTCTCATTCATTTATTTTTAGTCCTTGCTATACTTGGCATTTCACCTCTTTTTATTTAGACTCATAATCCTAACATTGGTATCACTTCACCTCTCCAACTCATAACTCCCTAAAAATGCTCTTCTTCTTCAGAACATGGTTTCATACAACAGAACCATATAGATCCCAATGTCTTCTTCTTTAAGTGGCTAACCACATCATGTAAATCATCACATTTTTGCTCATGCTCTACATCAACCTTATTTTGTCTCTCAATCCTCTTGTACGAAACATTCATTTGATTTAAAAAATCATCTTCATTCACAACCTCTTGATTTATTGTGATAACATCTCCTTCATTAATCTCTTTTGCCCCTTTCCTTATGCATTCATGCTCATTATGATCCATTTATTAAGCAAGAATCCTTGAAGTTCCTTTTCGTTTCTCCCTTCCATCACATATTGTGCCCTTGCAATCTTTCCTAGATTCTCTAGCTTCATTTTTCTTGGGGATATTCTTCCCCATTGGTTATGTCATGTTTACCTTCCTAATATTTTCTTCTTTGCTAATTTTCTTTCATGTCTTGTCTCCCTTTCCTTTTTGACTCACCCCCACTCGATCTCCTCTAACTCTTTCTCTAGTCTTTAATTCTTTTTTACTCATGCATTCCTCCAAATCAACATATCAAGAACCCAACCTCTCTCCCTTTTCTTTTGATGCTCTTTTATCTATTTTTTTCCTCTCCCAAGTTTTGCATCAACACTTCAACTTTTCATTCTAATTCTTCACATTTCTCCATTTCATTCACTTTCTTATCTCTTTGAATTGTTTGTTCAATTTCCCACCTCTTAATCAACTCTTGAAATCCTTCGTTTTCTTTCACTAATTGATCTATTCCTTTATTTTCCTTTTCCCTTATGTCTTGTGTAGCTTTAAACCACTCATGTGTTGCTATCTCTATCTCCTTCACCTTTGTTCATTTCCTATCCTATTTTTCTTTTCCTATGCCAACTTGCTCTCTATATCTTAGCTTCTCTAGCTCATATTCTAATCCTTTCATTTGCATTGTGATCCGACATCTTGTAGGGCTTCACATTTTACTACATCAATAGTTTTAGACATTATGATCACAATATTCTTGTGCCCATCTCTCTCCCTTGCATGTATAGGTTCTTGCCTCTTGGGCCTATTATGTTCACATGTTCTTCCTTCACATCTAATTGTTTGAACTCGAAGTATCACTCATACCTAAGCACCTTGGTTAACAACAATCTTTTTTCATGGCTTTGATTCCACTTTGGGTCTACATTCATTAGAAACTTCAACTTCTAGATGAAGTACTTAGTTAGCGACACACGATAGTGGATCTTCTTCTTCAGAGCTCCATGATGATACCCTCGAAGTAGAAGACCGAGTTCCAGATGCCACACACAGTACTCTGTACAGAGGGTACAAAATATGAAAAAAACACATAGCACATAGAGAGCACAGACACAGATTTCTTGGGTATTACAAATGCAATCAAACTTATAGTTTGTGGCTAACTAGAACACTATATGTTTTATTAAAGAACATATACAAAAGTCTCCGATGGCCATTTGACCTTTCACATGGACACTAGAGATAACAATCTCCCACTAAAGGACAATATGGCCAAAGTGCCTATGGGAGAAAAATAAATAATGATAAAGGATACCTGAGAGTATGAATACAAACTATACCTCCCATTTTATGGGCATGTTACACAATATATGCAATAGAGTTTCCACAATACCAACTTACGAATGAATGTCTTATTCACCTACTTGCCGTATGTGTTGGCGTAGAAACAATGAGGAGACAGAGCAGTCAAATACAATCTGGCATGTAACATGCTAAATCATTTTTTTCATAATTTATTTTCTATCAAAGTGATTTTCATCACTACACAAACATTGTAAATATTGGGTGTGTGTAGAAGTGCGAGAGACACACAAGAAGCACACACAAGGAGCACAAACGCAGCAATACACACGGAGAAGACGATGGCTGGAATAGCTCTCTCTATTGATCGATGAACTGAACTGAAGTAAGAGCCAGCACTAGAGTATCAAGTATCCCTAAGTACAAAGTACCACCACATATGAGAGTATCAAGTATGTGGTAACATGGGGAAAAAACCTCTAGCCAGCACTAGAGTAAAAAGTGCCCATGTATAGGGAAAAGGTTCACATCAAAGCTACTCGAGGAACACATAAGTGTAACAAACCCCCTGGAGCGAATGATGTGAACACATACAGAGAGTGACAGATCAGCCCCCACAAGGTAACAAGCCTAAAGCTTTGCGAAAAGCTTCAAACTTTTCCCGTGCAAGAGCTTTGGTGAATATGTCTGCCACATTATCTTGTGTAGGCACATATACCAAATCAATATCTCCTGCATGAAGGCGCTCTCTCACATAGTGATAATGCACCTCAATATGTTTGGTCCGTGCATGAAACACTGGGTTTCGTGCAACAGCCAAAGCACTCTGACTATCTGTGAGAATATGCGTAGCAGCATCAATCTCCATGCAAAGATCCATCAATAGGCGTCTCAGCCATATACACTCCACTGTAGCTGTGAAAACTGCCCTGTACTCAGCTTCACAACTCGATGTCGCCACTGTAGGTTGCTTCTTACTCAACCAAGATATGCATGAGTCTCCAAGGAAAAAGCAATCACCACTAGTGGACACGCGAGTATCATAACAACCAGCCCAATCACTATCTGTAAAAGCATGCAAGCATGGCTGGACATCTCTGCCATAAAAGAGACCTAAGCTCAAAGTGCCTTGAAGATATCTAAACACACGTTTCATCGCTTGCCAATGCTTAGTGCCAGGGCTATGCATGAATCGACTCAACTGGGAAACTCCATACTGTATATCCGGCCTTGTGTTGCATGCATATATAAGACATCCCACAGCCTGCTGATAAAGAGAAGTGTCAAATGCATCACTGGAATCCTCAATTGAGAATCTAAATCCTGTCTCAACTGGTGTGGAAACTGGCTTGCAATCCTCAAAGTCAAAATGCTGAAGTAGTTTTTCAACATACTTTCCTTGATGCATAACAATTCCCCCCTCAACGGATACAAACTGGATGCCAAGATAGTAGCTCAAAAGACCAAGATAAGTGATATCAAACGTATGTTGCAAATCAGCCATAAGAATGTCAAGTTTTGCATTACATGACCCAATCAAGAGTATGTCATCAACATAAAGAACAAGCACTATAAGATCAGCCCCATTTTTGCGTACATAGAGTGTGCTTTCAATCGGACTACATGTGAAGCCAAGAGCAATCAAGTGCTTATGTATTTTGTCATACCATGCACGTGGAGCTTGCTTGAGACCATACAAAGCTTTATGCAAGTGACAAACCATATGCTCTTTCCCTTTCATAGCAAATCCAGGAGGTTGCTTCACATAGACCTCTTCTTGCAAATCTCCATTCAAGAAGGCTGTTTTTATGTCCAATTGATGCACTTTCCAACCTCGATGGGCAGCCAATGCAACCACGGTACGAATGGTAGTCATGCGTGAAGTAGGTGCAAAAGTTTCCTCATAGTCAATGCCATATTGTTGCGCATATCCTTTGGCAACCAATCTAGCTTTGTAGCGATCAATGCTACCATCAGATTTTCTCTTAATCTTGTAAACCCACTTTGTACCAATGGCATTCTTTCCTTTTGGCAATTCACATAACTCCCAAGTACCATTCCTATGTATGGAATCCATTTCTGATTGCATAGCACTCATCCATTGTGGATCGTCACATGCATCTTCAAAAGAAAGTGACTCTTCATTACATGTTGTAGCAATGAGAGAATAATCCACAAAATTAGTTGATGCATGGTGAGAGCTTGATCTTGTTCTACCAAGTAAAGGTGCACTCAATTTGTTGTCCTGCAAAGTTTGTTTCAACCACTTTGGCATAGATTGTGCACTCTTGATAGACATGCGTTCATTATGTAAAACATCCTCAATATGTACATCACGCGTGGGCTGAATTTCATGCTCAGTTTCAGCCATATTTTGATGCAAATGTTCAGCCATATGTGGCTGGAAATTTCCAACAGTTTTGGAAATTTTTGGCTGAATTTTTTCAACCATGTTTGGCTGGAAATTCTCTGCATTTTCAGCCCTATTTGGCTGGAATTTTTCAGCCCTTTGAACCTCAGTTGGCTGGTCTACATGGCCATAGTCAAGCACACCATTTTGGAACAAAGGCATGAGTGTATCGAACACATCTTGTGAGCTAACTGTTGGCAGTTTTTTGCATTCAAGTAGAGGGAAAACTGAATTTTCAGCAAATACCACATCTCGACTCACAATAATTGTGTTCGTCAATGGATGGTACAACCGATATCCCTTACTTTCAGCACTATAACCAACAAATATACATTTCTTTGCCTTGTCATCAAGTTTGTGACGTTGTTGTGATGGCACAAGAGCATATGCCAAACAACCAAACACACACATATGACTAACCATAGGCTTATGACCATTCCAAGCCTCATAAGGAGTGATGACTCTCAATGCTTTTGTAGGGCAGCGATTCAACACATAATTTGCACACATGACCGCTTCCATCCAAAACTTATAAAAAAGATGCTTTCCTTTAACCATACATTGTGCCATTTCAAGTAAAGTTCTATTTTTACGCTCGGCAACACCATTTTGTTGAGGTGTATATGGCACCGTACATTGGTGTGAAATACCTCTTTCATGAAGAAAAGCATTAAACTCATGTGACATGTACTCACCACCACGATCTGTGCGTAGAGTCAAAAGCTTTTGTGAAGAAAAATTTTCAGCCATAGCTAAAAATGCTTTGAAGCAAGAAAATACCTCATTCTTTGCTTTCATAGGATACACCCATGTATGGCGAGTAGCATCATCAATGAAGGTAACAAAATTTACATGCTTCCCAAAAGATGGAGTTTTGACCGGACCACATACATCACTATGAACAAGTTGCAATTTTCTTGTAGTGTGTGTGTGACTATCTTTTGGAAAAGAAGCACGATGCATTTTTCCAAGAATGCAACCTTCACATGCATGCTTTTCAATGGACTCAAGTGTATGCAAGCCAATAACCATGTCCTTCTTTTGCAAGTAGAGCAAACTATTGAAGTTCAAGTGACCAAAACGAGCATGCCAAAGCTCCATTTCAGCCATGGAAGAAGTATGAGCAACTAAGGCATTCGAGGTAGCCCTCTTGTATGTATCCATGCGATACAAACCATTACATAATGTACCGGACATCACAATAACATCACCATTGCTGAAATCATGAACCATACACTTATCATCAACAAAGTGTACATGAAGTCCAGCTTTGGCAATCAACGGAACTGAAATTAAGTTCTTCTTGATACCGGGCACATACAATGCAAGAGCAACTGTGGGTTGCTTCTTGGATGACCATGAAATAAGCTTTGAACCTGCAAAGGTAAGATAACCTGAAGTGCTCCTTCTATCTTCTTTGGAGCCAGCCCAATCTGCATCAGAAAATAGCTTCAAACCTAAATCAGATACATAAGGATAATAAAGTCCTTCATTTATGGTTCCTTTGAGATACTTGAGAATCCTTTTGGCAGCATCCATATGTGGTTTCCTTGGCGTGTGCATAAATTGGCTTAGCACACTCACACTGTAACATATATCTACTCTTGTCAATGTGGCATAGTTGAGACTACCCACTAGACTTTGATATGATGTGATGTCCTCTATGAGTTCACCTTCATGTGAGCTCAATTTGTGATTGACCTCCATTGGAGTACCTGCAATCTTACAATCTTGCATCTTGAATTTTGCCAACATGTCCTTAATGTACTTTCTTTGAGTGAGAAACAAACCATGATCTTTGTAGACAACTTCCAAACCTAGGAAGTAGGTAAGTGAACCCAAATCACTTATCTTGAACTCTTCTCTCATCTGATCTTTGATCTTCTTCATACCATCTGCATCATTTCCTGTCAATATAATATCATCTACATATACACATAGGTAGATGACCTCGGAATTACTCTTTTTAATAAAGAGTGAAGGATCTGCCTTGCTTGGTTGAAAGCCTTTGTCCTACAAGAATGAAACAAGCCTGAAATTCCAAGCTCTTGGAGCTTGCTTGAGACCATACAATGCTTTGTTAAGTTTACACACATAATCAGGATAACCTTGATTCTCAAAACCAGGTGGTTGTGCCATATATACCTCTTCTGTTATCCAACCATTCAAAAATGCATTCTTTACATCTAGTTGAAGTATCTTCCAATTCTTGGAAGAGGCAATACTAAGCAAAACCCTAATAGTAGGCATCTTTGCCACAGGAGAGAAGGTCTCCTCATAATCAATTCCCTGAGTTTGTGCAAAGCCTTTTGCTACAAGCCTTGCCTTATACCTGTTAATGGAACCATCAGAATTCTTCTTGAGTTTATAGACCCATCTTGAGCCTATTACCTTCATGGATGAAGTCTTGGGCACCAAATCCCAAGTGTTGTTTTCCTCAAGTGCTTCAATCTCTTCCTTCATTGCATGCTTCCATTCTGTTTTTGCTTTGGCCTCTTCAAATGATGATGGCTCCTCTTGGTTTATGTCCTGTGCTATGTAGACAGAATGTTTAGTTACTAATGAGGTGTCAAACCCATACCTTTCTGGTTTTTTCTTTTCCCTCATAGATCTTCTTAGTCCATGATGTGATGATTCTGCCTCATGTCCAAGTTCTTGCAATTTTGCTTTACCTTTAGACTTCCATGCTTTGATCTTTTCCATGTGAGATTCTTCATCATCCTCTGAGGTGTCTTGTTCTTCAATCTTTGATTGTTCTCTACCAAGCTTTGGAAAATCTTCTTCAAGATCATATGGTAAATTGATCTTCCTGCATGAATCTTCATACCATGAATTGTTCTCATCAAAAACTACATCTCTGCTTACCAAGAATCCTTTGTTGGTAGGGTTGTATAACCTGTAGCCCTTTTGATTGTTGTCATATCCAATAAATACACACCTTTCTGCCTTTGGATCCATCTTGCCTCTAACCTGTGAAGGAACATGAGCAAAAACAATACATCCAAAAATTTTACAATGATCTAAGCTTGGTCTTCTTCCATTCCAAGCCTCATATGGAGTCATCCCATCAAGGGATTTTGAAGGCAACCTGTTAATCAAGTAAGTGGTTGTAGATACAGCCTCAGCCCATAAGTAATTAGGTAAATGCTTTTCATTTAGCATAGACCTTGCAGCTTCAACAATTGTCCTATTCCTCCTTTCTGCCACTCCATTTTGCTCAAGAGTGTACCTTGTAGTTACCTCTCTTTTGATTCCTCTTTCTTGAAGAAAAGAATCAAAATCATGGGAGAAGTATTCTCCCCCTCCATCTGACCTTAGCCTTTTTAATGATTTACCTGTTTGATTCTCCACAAGAGCCAAATATCTTTTGAAACATGAAAAAACTTCATCTTTGTGTTTCATAAAGAATAGGATAGTCCATCTGCTGCAATCATCAATAAAGGAAACATAATACCTTGATCCAGATATTGAAGCTTCCTTGCTAGGTCCCCATACATCTATATGAACCAACTCCAAGAGATCTCCATGCATATAATAACCTTTCTTCATGAATGGTAACCTGTGAGACTTTCCAAATTGACATGCACTACACTTATAAATCATATGTTGTTTTGACAAATTAGGAAGTCCAAGTACACTTTGGTCCCTGCAGATTTGCTTTAATGACCTTTCACCAATATGTGCTAACCTTTTGTGCCATACTTCCAATTCTGTGAGTGTCTGACTACCATAATTAAAGAGAGCAATGTTTCTAGTGTCCTGTAATTCAAATGTGAACAATCTACCTGTCTTTTCACCTTTTGCAATTCTTCTGAATCCTTGACTTGGATCTTCAACAAATGCTCCTGCTTTTGTGAACCTGACTTGCAACCCTTTCTCTACTATCTGCCCAACACTTATCAAATTCTTTGTAATGGTAGGGACATAGAGTACCTTACTGAGTAGGTTGATGTTTCCATCAGGTGCTTTGACATTGCCTATTTTCTCCACAGGATGTTTTGTATCATCTCCTGTTTGTACCTCATGCTTATTCCTTGGATCTTCTAAATCTGATAGGAGTGCCACATTTCCTGCCACATGATTTGAACAACCTGAATCTATGTAGAAAACATGCTCATCAGATTTACCTTGTGGCATAGCCATGTTCATAATCAATAATGAATCCTCTTTGTTTAAGTCTTCTGTGTAGTTATTGTAGTCTCTCCTTCCTTTGTAGCCTCCTTGATAGTTTGAATGATTGTAGTTGTTGTAGTTGCCATGGTAGTTGTTGAACCTTCCTCTTGAGTAGCCATAACTTCCTCTATTGTATCCTCTGCCTCTTTGATTCCTGGAATTCCTAAAGCAATTTTCAGTTGTATGATTAGTTAATCCACAAATAGAACATGAGTTGGAGTCTTGGGATCTCCCCTTGCCTTGTCTACCTCCTCTTCCTCTACCTCTGCCATGTCTTCCTCTACCTGCATAGTTAGCTTGATATGTACCTGCTTCATCATCCACTTTCTTTGCCTTTCCTTTGTTATCTTTAGACTTGCTTTTATCCGCGTATAAAGCTGAAGATTGATTACCTCTAGAGCTTTCTCCATTTTTGATAAGCTTTGCCTCTTGAGTAAGTAGTTGTCCAATGAGTGTGTTGAAATCAGGTACATGCATGTCCATGTACAAATCCATAGCTGTGGTGAATGCTTCCCACTTATCATCTGCCTTCAAGCCATTGATGACCTGCCTTACAATTTGCTCTTCATCTATTACCTCTCCAATGCTTCCCAACTGATCCGCTATGTCCTTGAGCTTTGTGACAAAATCAGTCACATTTTGTTTGGGAGCCTTCTTGAGAGTTGTGAACTCCAGCCATAGTTGATGCTTCCTAGCTTTGGTACTTGAAGAAAAGAAAGCTTCAAGTGCATCCCACACTTCCTGAGATGTCTTACAACTTCTAATGTGAGGCAACAAAAAATCTGAGATAGAGTTGAGGAGATAAGACCTTGCAAGTGCATCCTTGGAGCACCAATCTTTCTTGCTCTTCTTGTGTTGGTTGACTTTTGTTCTTGAAACTTGGCATAACTTCATCTCCAGCCACATAACCATATAAACTTCTACCTTGGAGATAAGCTTCCATTCTTAATGACCAAGCTGAGTAATTACCTCTATCCAATTTTTCAATTGATGAAGGAAATCCATCTGCCATGTTGTCCAACCTTGCTCTGATACCACTGTGAAGAGATGGATAGGTATGTGCTTGAAGATGAAGAGGTGTTGCAAAATCCTTGATCTACACCAGCCAAATGAACTCCAATAGTATATGGTGGGCCATTTTAGCTTGCCAATGGATGTATTAGACACCCTATGTACCTTGGAAGATCACTCTCAAAAAGATAGATCAAAACAGATAAGTTGGAGTTAGCTCAGAGGTGAAAACTTGCTATTCTTGGTTCATACACCTGTCCAGTGTTTTACATAATTCTCTGAGCACAATAGCAATTAGCTTAATTCCTCTTGGGGAAGTCTAGGTAACCTAAAGAGCTAACTTTCAAGAGTAATCTCATAAAAAATAATGAACCACACACTGAGAATGAGTTTTAACAAGTGATGACATCATCCCGATTTTCACGGGCTGCTACAGAAATAGACCAGTGAGCAGAAAAATCAACATAACTCAAAGTGTAGAAATCCAATGATTATGAAAATTTGTATGGTTATACTAGACAGTAAGCTGAATCCAACAATCTTTAAATCACTGAATTTGGATACGTAACCACTGAGAAATGGCTCTAACAAGATGAGTGAAAAAGTCGGGTACCTGACAGAGAAGTGAAGATGAACAGACCCTGTTGACTTCAAATGAACATAACTGAAGATTGCAACATCCAAATGACATGAAAATTTGTGAGCATATAGTAGACTTATAGAGCTAACTTTACCAAGTTAAACCACTAAAAATGATGCACCAAGCTCAGAGAAAACATCTCTGCAAGCTGACTGAGAAAACTGAGAGTAATGGCAGTGAGTAGTACACTTCACAAGAACATGGAAAAATGAACTCAAATAATCATGAAAATGAAAGTATATTGCTTGTACAATACAATGACTTACTGATACATATGTGTGACTTGTAATCACACCTTGATATGGCATAAAGCTCAGCTCTTGGAGGTCTTCACATAGGTCTCTCTAACCACGACTAAAACTGCCATCTATTTATAGTTGAGTTTGGGAGGCTAACTTCCCTCAATCACTCTCCAATCAATCAATGATTGATTTGATTCTCTACCTACCACAAATCACAAATTCGTGGCTCCTCTTTCCATTCTTGATCAAGTGGACTCAACCACTTAAGATTCTCTTACTTTTACATTAAGTAAACTCTTCAAAAGTTACAAGAGGTAGTTCACAAGTGAACTTTACATAGTCTTCTTTTTAAAGCTTCTTCTAAGACTTTGTGAGACTCAAGCCAATACTTAGGCTTGTCATAGACTTGCTCCAACAACAACATCTATCGTGACAGACAACGTTTATCACGACAGACAACGTCTATTGCGACATGCACCATCTATCATGATAGAAAAGACCCCATGATAGACACCATCTATGCGACAGACAGGCCTCATGAAAGATAATAGACTATGTCTATCGTGATAGATAGATCCATGATAGATGATAGACATCATCTATTGCGATAGACACCCATCTATCATGATAGAGAGGCCTCACGATAGACGACAGGCTGCATCTATCATGATAGACACCAGTCTATAGCAATAGATAGACCGTGTCTATCGCGACAGACCACTGTCTATCACGATAGACAAATCCACGATAGACGACAGACACCGTCTATCATGACAGACACCCATCTATCACGACAGACAGACCTCACAACAGACGATAGAACACGTCTTATCGTGATAGATAGAGGCCACAATAGACATCGTCTATCATGACAGACACCCATCTACCGCGATAGATGACCACGCATGACAGACACTAACTATCACGATAGACACTGTCTATCGTGATAGACAGGCATTTTTGGCAAAAATTAAAGTGGTAATTTTTTTGAAAATTTGGGCTAATTTTGAGCTTGTTCACAAATCCTTTTACCTATACAATTGCAGAGGCCTTAGAAAAATGCACTAATATCCTGTGAGGGCCTGTTTGGCTGATTTAATCCCCAGAACCCTGAATCGACATAACTTTTTTATACGAAATCCATTTTTTGAGCTCTAGAGCTCGTTGGAAGACTTGTGGTGAATCCTTTCTTTGAGCTCTAGAGCTTGTTGGAAGGCTCATGTTGATTTTTAGATAGGATATTTTGAAGTTGACCTTAAGTGGGATTAGGAAACTTAGGGGGCTCTAGAAAAGTTTTGTGCAATACCAAAGGGGGAAAAAGGGTCTTTAAAAGTGTTTGAATAAAATTGTCTGTCATGTGAAGTTAAAAGCTTGAGCTAAGCTTGGAACTTTTACAGGTTCATAGAGAGCCTTTGGAGAGATCAAAGCAAGTACTAGTGTGTGCATGCTTGAGAATGTGCATCTTGAGCATAGAAGTGCAGCAAGGAGAAGTGAGTTGAGGTTGGACAATATCTCAACTTTGTCAGTCAATTCTTAGCTTAGGCTAAGCGCGATTAGTGGTTTTGATTGATTAGAAGCACAATAGGAAATTTCAAGTTCTAAGGACCTCTAAATTCTCAAGTCTAAGAATCGATTAATTATAGTCAAGGGACAACTTAAGGGCAAAAAGTTAATTTGGATGAATGAAAAACATCAAGTACGACAAACTCAAGTGCTCCTTATGATGTATGTTTTGAGATAAGGAAATACATCATAAAGGAATTAAAAGGAACAAGTGAGTGATATCAAGGAATTAGCAATGTGGTTTACAAGGGTCATTGGGCTAATCGATAGGGCATATGAACCTCAGGTCAGGTAGATACCTAGGGAGAGATCGACAAAGTATTAGATCATTGGAGGCTAGTGTCAACCATACAACTAGGTCTTGGGCCCAGTAGTTGAGCGATTACCCATACATTCTAAGTTCAGAAATGAGTGACTCAAAGATGTCTTATAGGATGGAGAGACCCGTACGTAGCTCAAGAATGGCGTACTCAGAAAAACTAGAGGGTCCTTACAAGACTCAACTAGAATATATCAAGACCAACCGATTAGGTGCTTGCATCTATGAGGATGATCTGAGAAGATCCGTTGTCCAAATAAAGAACCTAGATCAATCCATTGGACTAGAACATCAAGTAGTCAAATTCAAAAACAATTCATACATAGATAAAGAGGGAACAATGTATGTGGTCACCAACCAGCTAGATAGAACATATAAATTTGGCAATATAATCTCAAAGAGTGAAATAGTTGACATAGAGCAAGGGAACTTAGGAAGAGAGCCAAGAACCCCTCGCGGAAAATCAGCCCTGACTAGAATAATCACTCCAGAGTGGGTTCCCTAGGACAATAAGAGCATATACTTGCTCTTAAACCGAGAGACAAATGAGGATTTTTGAAGGTATAAACTTGACCAACCTAATGAAGTGGGAATGCTTACCATATATGAATTCAAATATCCAGAGACACCATGCAAAGTTACCTACTTAGACAATACTTTTGAGAGGATCTTTGTGGTCTCGGAGCATGGTAGGCATGCCTACACTTGGAAGGGAGAATTTTTTTCTTCCCAACCAAGATCCAATGTCTCTTTTGGTCACCAAGGAGCTGGAACATCTCAAGCTCATGGAACTCATAGGGATAGGAGTAGAGATAGGCATGAAGTAAGCTTTGCTAACCCACTGTGAAGCCTGAAAGAACAAGAACAGAGATGGATAGAATGGACAATGAGAGACATAGGGACCCAAGGAATCAAAGACATGCACATGAATTCCCTCTACCAAGGTTAGAGAACACACTAGGACCTTGAGGCCTACAGAATTGGTTAAGTCCATGAAGAACTGCTTCAATGGCAATGAGACTCGTATGATCATGTGGCAGAATTTAGGCAAGTCTTGAGAGCTGAGCAAGTTGATGACCTGTTCACATAGTATAACGCTTTTGGTCTAACCCTTAAGAACATGGCCCTTACGTGGTTTCAACTACTACAACAGAGGCAATTTAAAAACAGAGACCAATTGCTAGAAGCCTTCATCATGGAATTTTCAAAGAGTGACATAAGGCACAACACTTGTTCATTGATCCATAGTTTTAAACAAAAACCTCAAGAGACAGTGAGACTTACAGGAAGGATATTTTGGCAATACCTAAAGAGATGCCTTGTGCCTGAGTTACCCACACCTGCCAAACAAGTAGTTTTATTCTTAGATGGATTGTTGAGTACCAAATTGAGATCCTATGTGTATCTAAAGGAACCTAGATCCATAGAAGAGTGTGTAAACATGTGCATATATATTGAGGATAATCTAGGGGAGGAATTAGAGCTTTCAAAAATATATAAAGATTCAGATAGCTCTACTAGCCTCAATTCAAAGCCATACACATCTATTGAGATGCAGAGAAGGTAGCTCAGAAGCTAAGAGTACCGAGATTTGCCCCAGTGAAACGGTGTTATGCCTGTGGAGGAGACCACATGGCTAATGTGTGCCCTATCATGGCTCAACCCCAAGTGAACCCTAACAGCCAATACTACACCATAGAAAGGAGATATACCAACCATACTACACAAGATTTCCCATATAATAAACAAGTAGATAGACAAAATTATCCTCAACTATATACACAGTAGGGAAGATACCAGAACCAGTACACACAATAGCAGTATGGTAGGCCCCAACCACCCTCTCAGGCCCAACAAAGGCCACAACCAATGCTAGCTCAATAGCCTCCACCTCTAGCCAATGTAAGCCTAGTGAAAGATGCAATTGTCGAAGAAAATTTGAATAGAGCCTTAGTGCCAGTATCACCATTGCTTTCAAAAAGTGACCCGAATGATCACAATTTTGACTTGACTCATATCGATAGTCCACAAGCTTACTATATGCAGTCACTTGAGCATGAGCCATACTATTATGATAGCCATGATGTTGTTTTTGTGGAAGATGCTATTCAGCCATTGCTTTCATGTACTAAGGAGACATTTGTTAGCTCCAAAGACATGTATGATACTTTGTTGCCTCTTTTTACACGTGGACAGTCTAGTGCTTGTCCTAATGAGGCAACTTCTCAGCCTTTGCAGGTTTCATGTGATTATGCAAATCATTCCATTTCTGATGCAGATTTACATGATGCACTTGTTGATGAGAGAGTTGATATTGAGCAGGCAAAAACTATGCCAAAATGGCTAGTGCGGACCTTGCATGATAGCAAATTAGATGCACCTCTATCATATCATACTCAGTCAGGCTCTCATAGTGCCTCCTTTGCATCAGATTGCTATGCTATGGATGCCTCTAGTCTCTCTAATGAGACTGAACCTGTTTCGTTTGCTAAAGCACAAAATTTTGAATATTGGATGGATGCAATGCAATCTGAATATGATGCTATCATGAAAAATGGTACCTCATCTTTATGTGACTTTCCTCTTGGCAAGAAGACCATTGGCACTAAGTGGGTATACAAGCTAAAGCATAAACCTGATGGAACAGTTGACAAGTATAAAGCTAAGCTTGTTGCAAAGGGTTATGCACAGGAAAGAGGCATTGCTTTTGATGAAACCTTTGATCCTACTGGTCGAATGACTATTGTTCATAGCATCTGTGCACGTGAAACTCATCATGGTTGGAATGTACATCATTTGGACATTAAAAAAATATTTTTGAATGGTGACTTGCATGAAGAAGTGTATGTTTTTCAGCCCCATGGATTTGTGCAGAAAGGGCATGAAAACTAGGTGTGCAAGTTAAGGAAGACATTATATGGTTTAAAGCAAGCACCACGTGCTTGGTATGAAAAGATACATGCCTATCTCATCGCACATGGTTTTGAGGACAGTCCAACTGAAAGCACCTTATATGTTAAGCATGCTAATGTTGTGCTTCTGACCATTGTGGTGTATGTTGACATGCTGCTCACTGTCCTCATGACATGCATATTGCTGATTTTAAGGCTGATTTGCATGCCTCATTTGAGATGTCTGATTTGGGGCATTTGCATCACTATTTGGCCATTCAGCTTATTCAAGTTGATGGTGGAATAGCTTTGTGTCAAACGAAATATATTGACACATTATTGCAACATTTTGGCCTTGAAGACTAACCACGAAGAGGACAAGAGCTTGGAGAGAAAGTCGTGAACGAATGAAAAGACAATGGTCAAAGAAAATGAATGAACTCAAGGAAAGATTAAGACAAACAAAAGGCAACATAATTGAAATCACATCTCAAACGCACTCTCACACAACTCCACTACCACCATTTGCATCACCCTCCAATCCACCACTTTCTAACCCACCCTACACAATCCCACCACCACCTAGAGTAGGATGAGTCTTAGTAGATCCCACTCCCGAGGACATAGACATGATGCTTAAAGCATATCAGGCTAGAATGCAAGAAGGGCCAACTATAACAGATCATGAAGAGCTAACCTAGAGCTTGAACAGACCAAGATTTGTGCTAAGATGGTAGAATTGGCTCAAACCATGTTTGAAGCTATCCGACTCTTCAATTAATCAAGTTCAGCTAAGACTCAATTGCATTTTGATGGACTATTAGAAAGATTAAAGAGCTTAATTGCAAAATCTAGAAAGGATGCCCTCTCTCAGAGGAAGAACAAGGCAAGATGAAGAATGAACATTACTCCCAAGGAAGATTATGTGCCTAATTCCACTGAACTCGACACCATTTCTTCTATGAATCGATATTCCCAAGAATTTCTAAGATAAATTCAAGAAGAGAAATGGGAAAAAGAAGTGAGAATCCTCCTCCTATTGAACTTGTAGATGACCTACATGATCAATTCCCACAAGACATTCCTTCCATTTACGAAGAGCAGGAAGATGAACAGCCTAGTGAGTGGTTAGACCTTGAGTCTAATTCTTTGCAGGAATTGCCTCATTTCACAAGCCCATGGGAAGCAAAGTCCACTTGTATGAGAGCTCCCACCGTCATGGTAAGAAATGAAAATTCAGTCATACCTAGGAATATAGAGGTAGTGAAGAACACTAAAGTGTAGTGCAATCTCACTTTAGAAGAGCTACTCAAAGTTAAACCAAAATTGTGGAAACACATAGCCAACCAACTGCTAGAAGTAGCAAAACCTCATTCCCAGGTAGGATCTCATAGAATAGTGCCAGAAATAATTTTGGCCAAGATAGGAGATATGAATGAAGGTGAAGAAGGAAACACCTATCTTCCAATCACTCATCAAGGTTATACCACTAAGGCGATTTTGGATTCGGGTGCAGGAGTTGCCATTGCTATCACCTCCCTATGGAAGCGATGGGGCAAACCAACACTCAGGCCAACAAGAATGAAATTGCAAATGGTTGATGGCCACATAGAGAGACCCTTAGGACTACTAGAAAGAATAACTCTCACTACTTGTGGTGTGGAGTTTGAGCACACTTTTGCTATATGTAACTTTAGCAAGAATCAACCTTATGAGATGATTTTGGGAAGACCATTCCTGAGACAATTGAAAGTAGTACACGATTGAGGAACCAATTCCTTGTATTTGCAACATTTAGGTGTCACAACCAAAGTCAATATCAAGGATTACTCTCATAGAGATGTGCCCCCTATATATAGTAGAATCCCATCCATAGAACCACGAACAACACAGAGTCAGTGCATTCCATAGGATCAGGATCATCATGGATGCATGAAGACACTCACTTGTGGATATGTAAAGTGGCAAAAGAAGAACAGAAAAGAGAAAAGGCTAGAGAGGTAGGTGCGAAGGAAACTCATAGACCAATACGAGACCCAGCCTATGCACTTATAGTTTTTTGAGATGAAGAATTGGACCTCATGGTTGGGCAAAAATCCTAGCAACAATGGATGTAGCCATCAATGAAGAACAATGGACACCACACTCTGATGAAGATGGCTATGACATTTTAGTTTTTTCCATAGAACCAATTGTGTGTGATTTGGTTCTCAAAGAATGGGAGGCTAGTATGGATGAGATCGATCAAGAAAGTGATTCAAATTTAGAATCCATCCATGTGGATCCCTTTTGTGCATCAACAGAAGAATTCTTGTATGAAGTAACAGCTCACCCTCAAAGATATGAGGATTTTATGAATGATGTGAGATTAACCACACAAGTGACCACTAAGAGTGAGGAAAAGAAAAGGAAGAAGAGAAAAGACACACCAGAGGAGGAAGAATCTTTGTTTGAGGTCCTTGAAAATTTCAAGAAGTATGAAGTAGAAGATAGGAGAGTAATGATAAGGATGCCTAAACGTGAAGCATTGGCAGGAGAGGCCTATGATAACAAAGAGAAAACTAAGAAAATCATTGTGACCATAGAGGAAGGTGAAGAAAGATGCACATACATAGGACATGATTTATCAAAGGATGAGGAGAAAGAGTTGGTAGACTTGCTACGAGAATATAGAGATGTTTTCGCATGGAGTTACAAGGACTTGAAAGGAGTAGACCCTAACATATGCTCACATACGATTCCCATGACCTTAGATGCCAAACCCTCCAACCAGAATCCATACACATACAACGACAATTATGCTACCAAGATCAAGGAAGAGATAGATAGATTGGTAGAAGCATGATTTATCTATGGGATTGAGCACACTGAATGGGTATCCCCCATTGTAGAGGTGGCCAAGAAGAATGGCAAGCTATGTGTATGCATTAACTTGAAGAAGGTTAATGCAACCATTATAAGAGATAGTTATCCACTTCCTATCACTGAGCATCTATTAGAAAGAGTAACAAGCAAGGACGTATATAGCTTCCTTTATGGATTCTCTAGTTACAATCAAGTGGCCATTGCTCCAGAAGATCAGCATAAGATAGCTTTTGCTACAGTGTGGGGCATATTTTCTTTTCGGGTAATGCCATTTTGGCTTATCAATGCACTAGCTACGTTTCAGAGGCTGATGTCCCATGTGTTTAAAGAGTTCTTGAGGAAAAACTTGGAAGTCTATGTTGATGATCTCTGTGCTCATTTCAACATTAGACAAACACATATACCTAAAATCAAACAAATATTTGAAAAATGTAGAGAATATCAGGTCTGCTTAACCCAAAAAAGTGTGTTTTCATGGTCATGCAAGACAAGATTCTAAGACACATAGTGTCAAAGAATAGCATATCCATTGATGAGGATAATGTTAGAGCTATTATAGAGCTATTGAGACCAAAGAATGTTAAGGAAGTACATGCTTTTATGGGGCATTGCAGCTATTACCGATGTTTCATTCATATGTATGAAATCATTGCAAAGCCTCTGTAATCCCTTCTAACTTTAAGTGGCATACAAATGTGAGAATTCCTTCAAGGAGCTCAAACGACGATTGTATTCAGCACTGATCTTGACTACATGAGATTGGAACAAGCCATTCCATGTTCATGTGGATGCATCCAATTATGCTATTGGTTGTGTACTAGCTCAACCTACTGGTGAAGGTAATATGGATTCTCCAATAATCTACACCAGTAGACAATTGAATGCAGCTGAATGAATTACTCTATCTAGTGAACAAACCCTGCAATACAGGTAGATTAGTAAGATGGTTCCTCTTACTAATGGAATATGATTTTGAAGTTATGGTTAGGAAAGGTAGGACTCACCTTAGGGCGGATCACCTTTCTAGGCTAACTTCAAGGGAGTCTCCTCAAGGAGTATCGGACAAACTTTCTGATGCTTATTTGTTCAATCTAGAAGTAGTGCCTGATCGGGCTAAAACCATAGTGCCTATTTTGACCTTTGGACCTAAACATCCTATTCTCAAAACCAAAGATAAAGAAGTGGTGAGATCTCAAAAATATCACCTAATAGTAGGTAGCATGTATAAGCACACCGATCAAGGCATACTAGCTTCTTGTGTAGAAGAGACGAGCACACAAAGTGGGCATCCAACAAATGAAATTGAGAAGACAAAGTGGAGATCAACCTAGGTCAAACACTCAAGAAGCTCCTAGATATCACATGGCCATGTGCGAAGCATCAAGTGTATGTTCCCATAGAATAGTTGACCAAAGACCTTTTGTGACCCTAGAATTAGGACAAGGAGAGAGTGGAAGGAATGTAAGAGCTTTGATTGACTCAGGAGCAGCCACTAGTGTAGTTCAACTTTCTTAGTATCAAGAATTGCAATTAAAAATCAATCCTATAGAAGCATATCTCATAGGATTGGAGGTGTGGAAACCCCTTGCATGGGTGAGGTAGAACTTCCCCTCTATGTTCAAGATGTTCCAATGACTGTCAAAGTGTTAGTGTGTGTAGACGAGGATCTCATTGAGCCTCTAGTCTTGGGTCAAGACTGGATCTATGATCATGCAATTCACCTAAACCTAAGAAGTGGACTTCTTCAGGTATGGGTGAGCCAAAATTGCATCACAATTGAGTTAGAAAATCAAGCACTCAAGCCACTAGGAAAGACACCAACTCTTGGTCCTTCCAGGAACACACATGATGATAACTATGTTACTCTTGTCCAAGATTCTATGGTGTAGAAGATTGTCACTTGTGAAGGACATGGAGAAGCCAATGAGGAATGCCCTTCTTTTCCAAAGAGGATCCCAGGAAAACAAGCAGGGCAACACAAGACACAAAGGAAGCTGATAATCAAGAAGCATGATCAATGGTCAGTGCAACATAAAGTACATGACCGAGGTCAAGCAAGAACATTTAGATCCCTCTCACAACTGTTGAGGCAACCACTACGGAAACCAAATAGATAGAGACAACTTCCCAAGCAACTGGAACTTTGGGTCATGAAACCATGGTCATCCATGAAGACTCAATAGAACCACTACCTCCAACAACCCCTGTTGGTGCAGGGCAATCAACAATTGAAGTTTTGATGAAGTTTTGAAGTCAAGGACTGAAGAAAAGATAAAGTTATGAAGCATGGAGAAAGTATATGATCAAAGGAAGAAGATGTGTATACATGTGTACATTAATTCAGAGATAGTTCACTTATACTTTTGTATGGTTATGAGATTGTACATATTTGCCTATATATACAAGGAAAAATGTCGGGGCAAATATGAGAGAGTGTGTGAGAACAAGAATTGAAGAGAATTAGAATTCATTAGACACTTGTGAAGTGTGTAGAATAGCTCTCTCATCCATATGTAAAACTTTTCAGTAATGAAGAAAAGTTGTGCTTGATTTTTCTGAGTGTTCTCCTTCTGTGTTTGATCATTTCAAGAATCCTTTTGTAGACGTCTAATTCCATAGTTAATGAGTCTATGGTTAAAGTTTGAGAGCCTAATTGTAAACAGGCTGTGAGAATCATGAGTAGGAACATTCATATGTGAAGAAGTGTTAAGTGTCTTCTGAAACAGGTGCAATCTCGATGGTCAAAGAATTGATCATTTCTCAGTGTACAGTGTAAAGTTTTGTACAAATGAGGAGTCAAAATCTAAGTTGGAAGGTAAGCTGTCTATGGCTAAAAGCATTTGCATAAACGGGTTCTAGTTTGAGAGAACCAAGCCTTAGAAGTTATAGGTGTCTAAGTCGACTGTAAAGAACTACAGTTTTAGACATAGGTGACTTGTTGAGATCATTTCTCAAAATTTACTGTGTCTTTTGGAATGATTTAACTTGGAGCGGGTGTGAAAACTATAGGAAAAATTACACTTTGTGCAAAGTTTTATAAAAAGCTTTACACATTTGATAAGTCAATGAGTGAGTTATGTGCAGCAGACTTTTTGTGTAGTCACCTTCTTCACAGTTTGTTCAAAATTTTGATAATTGATCATTGATCCTCTAAATTGGTGAGGGTTTTGAGTTACTCTTGATATAGAGGTGCTCTAACTTCAAGAGTATCTTGTTCTTTTGGAGATTAACACTCTCCATCAGTGGTATCAGAGCAGGAAGTATCAAAATTGAAGAAAGGAGGACCCCGACTGCTGCAGTCATAAAGGATTCAACATTTGAAGATTCAAAAGGTGAAAGCTTGAGAGCAAAGCTTGAGAAGGAGGCCATAAGACATCAAGGAAGACAAAAGGAACTTCATTCGAAGTAAAGGTAACCTTATTCCTTATAAATCTTGAAGGATTTAATACACAGGTGAAGAAAGGATGGGGGATTCTCTTCAGATAGAGAAACTGGATAGGGAAAACTATCCAACATGGTCAATGAGGATGGAAGCTCATCTTATGAGCAAAGACTTGATAGGTTATATCACAGGTGAAGAAGAAAAGCCTCAGTTCAGAGATCCTAGTGTTCCAACTAGGGATGAATTATCAGATTTGAAGACTTGGATGAAGAGAGATGCTCAAGCTAGGAGCATTATCTATATGGGAGTCAATGATTACCTGTTACTTCACATTAGAGGTCTTGAAAGTGCAAGTGATATATGGAATGCTTTTGAAGAGCATTTCCAAAACATCACAAAGTCAAGGAAGGCATCCTTGTGGGCAGAGTTTACAACATTTAAGAAGAAGGCCTCTCAATCCATCTCAGATTATGTAACAAGGATGATGGACATTGCATTAGGAGCAGTTGATGAAGATATTGAGGAAGATAAATTGGTAAGGCAAATCCTCACAGGTTTGAGAGGTGATGACAAATGGAAGCCATTCATTTTGTCTACTGAATTATCACTAGATCATTTTACTCTTGATTTAAATCAGTTGCTAGGAAACATGCTAACCTTTGAGCAGGATGTCAAAGGTGAAAGTGATAAAAGTGCAGGTCAAGCAATGTATTCAAAGGATAAGAAGAAGAATAGCAAAGAGAAGCAACAAGCAAATGAAGATGAAGGTACAACTATCCAAGCTAACTTCCTAAGAGGAAGAGGAGGTGGCAAAGGTAGAGGAAGAGGTAGAAGTAATAAAGATGGAGTCAAAGCTTGCTGGATTTGTGGTAAGACAAATCACTTAGCTAATGATTGTTGGCATAATACTCAGAATAATGGTGGATATAATCAGAATTTTAATTCAAGAGGAAGAGGTGGCAGAAATCAAAGAGGTAATTTCAGAGGTAGAGGTAGTAAAGGTTACTTTGGAAGAAATGCAGGTAGAGGATTCCAAAGTCAACAATACAACAATACCTACTACAATTATGCTTCAGATCAGAAGGAGGATTCAACATTGATAATGAATGCAACTTGTGAAAGGAAAAGTGAAGACCAAAGAGTCTTCTACATTGACTCAGGGTGTAGCAATCACTGGAGTGGCAACATAGCTTTGATGACTGACTTGGAGAATAAGGTAACTAATCATGTAGTTCAAACAGGTGACAATACAAAGCACAATGTGAAGTCAATTGGATTGGTGAGAGCCAAGGATGGAAGTGCTCTCTTGAGTAAGGTTTTGTATGTTCCTACAATTCCAAACAATCTGATAAATGTAGGACAAATTGTTGAAAAAGGTTATGAAGTTAGGTTCACTAATGAAGGAGTTTTTGTGGACTGTTGAAAAATCATTCACAAATTTGACATGCAGACAGATATAAAGACGAAGAAAGACAAAGAAAAGCAAAAACAAAGTCAGTCAAAAAATGAAGCCTTAGTGAAGGGACAAATTCACGTCTGTAATATACAACGTAGAAGTTTCCAGAATTACGAGTTTGTTGAAACCCGGATCAAAATTGTATATAAGAGAGCTGAGAGTTAGAAGAATAGAGAGAGCGCATAGAACCGGAATAGAATAGTGATATAGAAGATGCCAGATATTGCATATGTAAAGATGAATAATAGAACCTGAATTGTCGGGTATTGATCTGAGAGAGATGGTAAGGAATAACTACTCAGAGTAGGAGAGTTTACTATAGTGTCACTCTAGCACAATGGTGAGTACCAACGTGAGGAGATACACCTCATAAATGTCGATCCGTGGAGACGTGAGGACTAGTATGAAGACTATGAGCAAGTGAAGGCACAAGTGCGTGAGTGAGAAGCACACAAGCATGCACACACATACACACACGCGCACATAAGGCAAGAACAAGGAGAGGAACAATGGAGTTCTTTGCATTAATCAAAAGGTCTCTTACATAAGCTCAATTCACAAACAATCTAACCCCCAAAATGAGCTCTCTAGCTCTTTTTATAGTTTTTTGACTAGTTTTGGCCCTGTCCAGACCTAGTGTCCGGCCTAGTTAAAAATTAGGTTCCAGGGCTTATTTGAGGGCTCAAACGAAGTCTAAAAATTATGAAAATTGGTACGATGGTACTTCTAATACTCCTCAAGCTCGAGGACTCCTCGGCTTGCACAAAATGGAGTCTATTCTACCAAAAACGGGATTTACAATGTTTGTGTAGTGATTAAAATCACTTGAGTTGTACATAATCCATGGGAAAAAATGATTTGGCCTTGTTGCCGTATTGTGCATGACTCCTCTGTTGCTTTGTATGCCAACACTCCCCCCTTCCTAGTGTCTGTCGCCCCTGACAGACCTTTGTTCTCTCGGGTGGTCGATGTAATATTGGATGACATTGGTGGCCAGTTCATGTTCTCCTATCCTTAAGCCTCTTGCTAGATCAGCTTCCAATGCATCCCAATTTATTGCACCAGGGGTCTCTGGTTGCGGGGTGGTGTAGTACTCTGAGTACATTGCTTGTTCACAAGCAAACAGTTGGAGCAGATGTGTTGGCTTTGGTGCGAAAATCTCCGAGTGATACTCCCAGAAACCTGATCTGACCATTTCTTCGAAGGTTTGTTTGTAGCAGGCAGGGAGGTATTTGATGCGTGCATGCCAAGCGTAAGCCACACGAATACTGGGGGTGGTGCTCATGTCATACACCAAGTCGTAATTTCCATTGCTAAACCCCGGGAGACGTACCTGTGGTGCGGCTGCATTTCTAAAGGTCTTCAGGACTACTTGCATCATATCTAAGATTTTAAGCATCATTTGCGCTGCTACATCTTGCATGGGCTTCAAGCGCGGCATCCAGTGGCGAATGGTTCCCATCATATATGCTACCGACGGTGGTCCCTGCGGTGGCGCAATGTACGGGTAGTTCAGCCATTCTTTGCATTGCGCGTTGTTCTGTACCTTGATATTGAATGCCTTCCAAGACCTGCGGCGTGGGACTGGACTGTAGCATGGATTGTACAGGAGGTGTAAAGGCGCGTTGTTCCATGTGCGTAGCATTTCTGGATATGTCTCTAGAAGTTTCTGCCGCCATGTGGGTTGACGAATTTTGCCTTTTTGCACCTCTGGAGGAAGGTCTTCGGGTTGAAATTGGGTCGCAAAGGTAGGAATCTGACCCGTGACTCTTTGTATTTCTGCATTATAATCAGCCAAGATAATATAATACGGCCTGTATTGGAGTTCAGATGAGAGGATCAGGCGTCTCGATGACAGGTTCTTAAAGTAAGCCGATTGTAACACAGTTTCCTCTATGACCCTCATGGCCTGATTTTGCACTACTGTGCGCTCTTCGTGCGAACTCCCGATTTCCTCCACTTGACGTAGCCATGGGGGCCGTGGTGCCTCGAATGTGTCCTGCGCTTCTTCTGTTTGTTGGCCTCCTGGGAATGGTTGCGGATCGTATTCTTCGTCAAACGTTTGTTCCACAGGAATTTGCACAACTTCTTCGTCCGTGGGAGCCTCTGGAGGGGAAGATGGTCTCTCATATTGTAGTAGGCGTGTTTGCAATTCAGTGACCTGTTTCTGGAGATCTTTTATGGCCTCTGCGTCTGTGAGAAGTGAAGCCGCGGAGGGGATGGTTGGAGAGGCTGATGTTGGTCCTTGTTGGGGTTCCTGCTTCAATTGTCCCAGTTCCTCCGATAGTTTATCATGTGCTTCAAGCAGCATGGCATAGTCTTCCAATATGATCTTGATATTATCGGGGGTCACAGCTTGAAACTTGGATGGGCTGATGGGTGCCCCCGGTGTGCTCTCAATAGCTGCCTCCAAGTTCTCTTGATTTTGTATTTGCAGGCGTCTATTCTCTTCCTGAGCAGCCGCAAGATGGCGTTTGAGTAGTGCCATATTTCGCTGAAGTTTTGAGTTGCGGTCCAGCTGTGTCCGTAGGTGACCTTCTACCACCTGCACCGCTTCCTGATCTACGTTCTGTAACTGTACCTCCAATATGCCATGAGCTTCTTGGAGAGTTTGGAATTGTGTGTGGAGGCGAGCATTTTCCGCTTCTAGGGTCGCAAGGTGGTGCTGTAGTGTCTCTGAGTGCTCGTGCAGGCGTTCGTTTTGTTGCTGGAGCTGAATGTAATCTGTCCTTAAATTTGATATACAAGCCAACATGGTGTCCAATGCATTTCCTATAGATGAGTGGGTGGTGTTTACAGTGGGAGATGCATGGGAAGGGAATTGGGGAAGGGAAACAGTGAATGATGTGTCTACGGAAGTTGTGTGTGTGAGTGAAATTGGTGGAGGGGGAATGGGAGGAGGTGAAATCGTGGGGGGAGGTGCCGTGGGTGGTGAAATGTCCATACCTTCAGGAGTGGGTGTGAGTGTGGGGTCTGCCATATACATTGGGATGGTAGGTGGTGTGTGTGTGGAAGTGGTGAATAGATGCGAAGTGGGGTGGGGAGCTGAAAAGACAGGAAATGGTTGGGACCCTGGTTGAAAAGCTCTAGCAAGGAGGTCATGGAGGGATTGTAGAAATGGAGAGAGAGAGGTCGGGGGTTGAGGTCGTAAATTTGAGGGGGGCTTGAAGGGTTGCGTGGTAGCAGGGAAACCCATGAATGTGGATCTAGGGTCAGGATGACCTATGGCTGAAGGCATGGGTGATGGTTGCCCTAGGGTAGGCTCTAGGAGCGGTTCTGTGGATTGTGTAGTGATGGGGGTTGCTTCAAAGATTGGGTTATCAGTGGTAGAGAATAGGGTGGAACTAGAGATGGGAGTACGGAAGATGAAGGTTGGGTCGGTGGGTTGAGTGGTCGAGGTGATTTCCACTGTTTCTGCTCTAGGAGGTGATGGTGGGGGTGTGGGTGGTAGTGGTTCGGTGGACTCCTCATGGGTGACTGGGTGCTGTTGGCTAGCCGTTTCGGTTGCTTGGGAGGTTGTCCTGATAGGTTCAGATGTAATAGTTGGCTCTTCTGCAACTGTAATGGGAATCTGGATATTCTTCCCTGAGCGTGGTCGTGTCTGGAACCTTCGTGGGTCATATTGAACTGGAGACCTCTGAATGGCAGTGCGCACTGCTTCCACTACCCCATATGTTTCTGCCATCAATAAGAGACCTTCCCTATACTCTGAGTCAACTCCTGCTTCTTCCAACAACTGAGTCATGAGTACTCTGCTACTCTGTTCGGTGAGTAGTTGTTGCGATCGCACTCTTTCCATAATCTGATACAGCCTTCGAAGTTCTGCTGTATAGGCTGGGGCTTCAGTGGTCTCCTCTTCATACGCTCCTTCTTCTTCTAGGTGTCCTTGTTGTTGACCTTGCTGAGTGTCACTCCAATGTACATGTCGACCGTCTGTAGACTTTCTTCTTCTTCGTGAGGATGTGCCTTGTTCCTCTGCCTCTGAATAAAACTCCACATCGGAGAATTGTGTACTTTGTAGGAATGCTTCGAAGTCCTGGGGGTCCATTCCTTCAGCATCTCCAGTGGCAGCAAATTCGAATTCAGGTGGAACAGGAGGAGCCGATGGGGTAGCTTGTGTCGTAGTGTCAGATCCCGACCTGGGTATCCTAATGGTAAAGGGAGGTACAGTGGCCTCCCTTCGTGGCGATACCTCAGGAGTAGTTAGAACTTCCCTTGTCTAGACACAAGGGATCGCACCCCTCATGCGCTTGGATTGATGTGTGGACGTCTTGAGCCTTTTAAACATTTGTAATTGTGCCCAAGTTAAGGCACGTTCAATGGGGACATCGTACGCTAGGCACCGGTAAATGATGCGTGTGATTGCACAGCATCCATTCACCACTAATTTCCTAGAAGACCGTTTGTTTGCTTCATACAATTGATCTATAATCCATACCGGTAGCTTAATGGGTAACGCACCTGCTTCCGCTAAGTAGAGAGCGAACCAGATTCTCTTGTGTGGTTGTGTGAAGCGGTCTTGGCCGGGAAAGGCGAAATGTTGCATGCACATGCGGAGAGGGATGGACACGTTTGGTGTGAGTGCTGCCATATCTTTAAGCTTCAATAGTTTCCTATCCTTCATGTTAGTGGGAACAAGAGCATCCTTTTCAGAGGGTACATGCGTGCCGTGCATATTCAAAGCGTCGCTTACCAACTCCACAGTAAGTTCAAACCTCTTCAACTCGTTGTTGCCCAGCAAGGAGGGAAGAACAAATGATCCGGGTTTGTCCTTTTCTTCATTAGCTTGTAATGTGGAGACCAAATAGTAGCATCGGAGGAGATCTGGTTTAGGTAGTGGGGCTTCAAAGTATTCTGCTAGCCCTGCTCGTTGCCATATAGTCTGGAGATCCTCGGTGTTCTGTAAAGTCTCAAACTCCTTGGAGAAAAATTGGAATCGAACCCATGATCTGTCATATTCGCACTTAGACTCCCAGATATACTTGGCCTCTCCTAATGGACCTGGCATGCCATTGAACCAATGAGAATTGGCATGGACTCTTTCCGTGATCCCTGTAGGTGGATCCGGCACCGGGATTTGCTGAAGGTGTTGCAGCTCCACTGGTCGTTCAGTTGGTGGCACATCCACAGGTAGACTATCCACATCAATTCCTGCAGTAAGTATCCCTACTTGTGAGCCCGAACCTGTCGCTTCTGCCATTTTACTTCTTGCCTTCTGATTCTGTGAGAATATAGAATCATGTGTTAACATCGTAATGGACAGAATAAATCCGTTGTTGTCCCCGTTACAACATTAACATGAGGTAGATGGTGAGTTAGTGGTTAGTAAGTGCACGAAGACAGTGTGTGTAGTTAATGTTTGTGTATTCCTAGGAGACTAATGCCGTTAGTAAGTGGGGGTGAATTTACAAATTGGGGTCGGGGGGTTTATTACAGGTCTTAAGCTGCCAAATGCAGTGGATGGGTTTTTCCTTTGGTTTCGTAGAGGCGCTAGAGAACATTATAGGTGTATCAGCTTGAACATGAGGCCTTTTAGGGACCCATTTACAAGTGATTACATGCGTGCTCTTGGTTCTTGGTGTGTTCCTGAGTGTTGAGAACGAGTGAATACGGGCTGTACGCGTAGTTGGGTTATGCTGCATAGGTTGTGGCCTTGGCGTAGCTACTTGTGCCCTCAAGCAAGCCTTAGGCACCCAAATTTGTCTTGATTGTGGGCTAGCCTTCATCGACTTTTTGGGCACCCAAATGGATTTCACTTTAGCAGAAGAATTTCTGACAGACTTCTTAGTGGCGTCACGTTGTTGGTTACTAGTAAGAAGCTTTGCCCGTGTGGTTGTCGTGAGTGCAACCGGGTGTTCGCCTTTCCGCACCCACACTTGGTTTACTTTCTGGGACATTCTGCTGCGCAGGTACTTTTGATCTCGGACATAGGTAGTACTCTGCTTCTTCTGCCTTTGATCCACCTTTGGTTGCTGCCTCCTTCTGGCCTTTGGAAAAGAAGGGAGTTCCATTGCATCCCTGACTCCTTTTTTGCAAATATCATTCCTCTGCAACACATGGTTTTGAACAAGAACAGCATGGTCATCTTCATGTGTACCCCTGGAAGGACCAGGAGTCTGTGCCTTTCCTAGTTCCTTGAGTGCTCCATTGTCTAATTCTACTGTAACTCGACTATGATTGACCCAAACCTGGAGAAGTCCACTTCTTAGGTTTAAGTTAATTGCTTGGTCATAGATCCAATCTTGACCCAAGACTAGAGGTTCAGTGAGATCCTCATCTTGACACACCAGTACTTTAACTGTCATTGCCTCATCATGAATGTAGAGGGGAAGTTCCACCTCGCCCATGCAAGGGGTTTCCACGCCTCCCAATCCTATGAGATATGCTTCCACAGGATTGACAGTTAACTGTAACTCTTGACAGTAAGACACTCTAACAGCACTAGTGGCTGCACCTGAGTCAATCAAGGCTCTTACGGTCCTTGCACTCTTTCCTTGTCCTATATCTAGGGTTACGAAAGGACGTCGATCAGTTATCCTATGTGAGCTGGTTCCTGCGACTTCACACATTGCCATATGATATCCTTGATCTGCATAGTCATTTGTCCTAGGCTGCTCTCTACCTTGCCTTCATAATTTCATCCTTCTGATGCGTTCTAAAGCTTCTGCTTGAGCTTCTTCTCTAATTCTCTTTTCTTCCTCTTTGCGTTTCTTAGCAGTGTTGAGTCGGCTCAGCATTTCCTCCGTGAGGGGTTCCTGATACAACTTGACTCTACATCCGCTAATATAGTTAGGGAGAACATCACCCTCTAACGTGGCTAATTGTACTGCTCCACTCGTGGAGATCCTATTGATAATCATAGGTCCGTAGCCTCTCTTTTCTAGCTTCCTCGCGTGTTGTTTCAGTGTATAGACTAAGACTAGATCTCCTGCTTTCAAGCCTTTATCCTTCACATGGGCATCGAAATATGCCTTCTGTCTCTTCTTGGCTGCATATATTCCTGCCGCTGCTCTCAGTCTTGTTTCTCCTAATCGTTCAAGGTCAAAAATTCTAGAGGAGAGCTCATGACCTGTCCATTCGTGCTCTTGTGCTACTCTCAATGTAGGAATCAGGAAGTCCAAGGGTAGCACAGCGTTTTGGCCGAATACCATCTGAAAGGGGGTGGCTTGGAGTACCGTTTTGTAGGCAACTCGTATGCCCAAACAGCATGGTGTAGCTGTTTGTCCCAATCAGAGCGTTTAGTGTTCACTAATTTCGTCAGTACATTGCATAAGATCTTATTAGTGCTCTCAGCTTGCCCATTAGCTTGAGGGTGATAGGGGGCAGACTTCTTGTGTATTACCAAGAATTCTTGGAGTAGATTTTCAATCACTTCGTTCAAGAAGTGAGTGCCTCTATCACTTACAAGCTCTATAGGTAGCCCATATCTTGTGAACACATTCTCAAACAAGAATTTGGCAGTTGTTTGAGCATCGTTCTTTGTCGTAGCCTTTACCTCTACCCACTTGGTGAGATAATCTGTTGCAACAATGATGTATTCCGCATGAGAACCTTTAACTGGGGGATTAATAGGACCTACGAAGTCTATTCCCCACTTAGAGAATGCACGTCCACCCATCATAGGTTTCAGTGGCATCTCATCTTTGCGTATAGGATACTGAGTCCTCTGACAGACATCACACCATTTCACATAGGTATGTGCATCCATGTGAAGGGTAGGCCACCAGAACCCCGCAAATAGTATTGCCTTGATCACCCGATCTGGTCCAAAGTGTCCTCCTGCTACACCTTGGTGAGCAGTTTCTAAGATCTTAAGATATTCACTTTCATGAATACATAGCCTCAGGTAACCATCTTTACCACGCTTGTATAGGTTATCACCAATAAGTGAGTAATCCAGGGCTTCTTGTTCTAAACTCCTTTTCCTAGCCAGAGTCATGTCTGGAGGGAGTGTGTTTGTCCTCAGGAAGGATACTAGAGGTTCACTCCAATCTGGCACAATGGATACTTGATAAAGAGTGGCGTGTTCCACTGGTGGTTTAGTGCAACAGATTGGGCATTCCTTGCACAACTTTTGGACATCCGCTTCCATAGTTGGCCAATGCACTCCGAATCTCTTTAGAGTCCGTAAAGTTCGTTGCTTTGAATGGTGTTGCTCTAACGCACCTACATGTGCTAATTGCAACCATTTAGCGTACTCATCCTCTTCTACGCAACAAGCCAAGATCCCTTGATCTGTGTGCTTGTACATGCTTCCTGCCATGATGTGGTACTTTTGGGCTTTTACAACCTCTCTATTCCGTGTGTTTATCACTGGATGATTAGGCCTGTATGTCAATACTGGTACCAATGGCTTGGCCCACTGCGGTACAACTTCCAAATTAAACAAGTAAGCATCAGGAAGGTCATCTGACACTCCTTGTGGGGCTTCTCCCGATGTGAGCCTAGAGAGATGATCAGCTCTCAAATGAGTCCTACCTTTCCTTACCACAACTTCAAAGTCATATTCCATGAGCAAGAGAAACCATCTCACTAATCTTCCTGTATTGCATGGCTTGTTTACGAGGTATAGCAATGTCTGATGATCAGTAAAAAATTTAAACTTATTTGCAAGCAAATAGTGTCTAAATTTCTTAACTGCATATACCATGCCTAAGCCTTCTCTCTCCGTAGTGGTGTAATTCCGTTCAGCCGCATTCAATTGTCTACTGGCATAGGCAATTGGAAGATCCATATTACCTTCACCAGTAAGTTGTGCAAGCACACATCCAATAGCATAATTGGATGCATCCACATGAACATGGAATGGTTTATTCCAATCTGGTGTGGTCAAGATTGGTGCTGAACATAATCTTCGTTTAAGCTCCTGGAAGGAATTCTCACATTCATCTGTCCACTCAAAGTTAGTCAGAAGCCCGTACATGGGCTTTGCAATGACAGCATACATGTGTATAAATCGTCGGTAATAACCACAATGCCCCATGAAAGCTTGTACTTCCTTGACATTCTTTGGCCTAGGTAGCTCTGCTATGGCTCTCACTTTTTCTTCGTCGGTAGATATGCCATTCTTTGACACTATGTGTCCTAGAATCTTGCCTTGCCTGACCATAAAAACGCACTTTTCTGGGTTCAGGCAGACTTGATATTCTCTACATTTGTCAAAGATTTGTCTGAGTTCAGGGATATGGGTTTGTCTAATGTTGGAATGAGCACAAAGATCATCAACGTAGACTTCTAAACTCTTCCTCAGGAACTCCTTAAACACATGGCACATCAGCCTCTGGAAGGTAGCTGGTGCATTGGTAAGCCCAAATGGCATTACTCTAAAAGCAAAAATGCCCCATTCTGTGGCAAAGGCTGTCTTATGCTGATCCTCTGGAGCTATGGCTACTTGATTGTAGCCAGAAAATCCATCAAGGAAGCTGTACACTTCCTTGCCTGCCACTCTTTCTAAGAGATGTTCTGTGATGGGAAGCGGATAGTTATCTCGAATTGTGGCTGCATTAACATTTTTCAAGTTAATGCACACACGCAGCTTGCCATTCTTCTTGGGCACCACTACGATGGGGGATACCCATTCAGTGTGCTCAATTTCATAAATAAATCCAGCTTCAACCAATCTATCTATCTCTTCTTTGATCTTAGCAGCGTAATTATCGGTATAAGTATAGGGCTTTTGCTTAGAGGGTTTGGCATCTGAAGTCATGGGGATGGTGTGTGAGCATATGTCCGGGTCAACACCTTTCAAATCCTTGTAACTCCAAGCGAATACATCTCTGTATTCTCTTAGCAAGGCAATCAATTCGTGCTCTTCTTCTTCTGTCAGGTCATGGCCTATATACGTGCATCTCTCCTCTCCTTCTTCTAGGGCCACTACTATTTTCTTGGTGGTTTCTTTGTTATCATAGGCCTCTCCTGATTGTGCCTCTCGTTTAGGCATTCTTATCATGACTCTCCTGTCATCTATCTCATACTTCTTAAAATTTTCTGGGACCTCAAACAAAGATTCTTCCTCTTCTGGTAAAGCTTCTCTTTTCTTTCGTTTCTTTCCTTCTTCCTTCGGGGTCACATGTGTTGCTAATCTTACACTAGTTGTAATCTCTCCATGCCTCTGGGGTTGAAATTCTACTTCATGGAAGTATTCTTCATCTGATGCAAATGGTGGGTCCATAATGATTGACTCTAGATCGGAGTCACTTGCATCCTCAAATGCGTCAGGGCTAGGTTCGCATTCTTCTAGAACTGCCTCTCCCATGATTGGCTCTATGGAGAAGACTGAAATGTCATAGCCATCCTCATCACAGTGAGGAGTCCATTGTTCTTCATTGATGGCTACGTCCATTGTTGCTAAAATTTCTACCCAACCGTGAGGCTCAAATTCTTCGTCTGGAAAAACTACAGGTGCATAGGCTGGGTCTTGGATTGATCTATGGGTTTCTTTCGCACCTACCTCTCTGGCTTTCTCTCTCTTCTCTTCTTCTACTGCTACCTTGCACATCCATAAGTGGGTGTCTTCATGCATCCATGAGGATCCAGACCCTATGGAATGCACCGATTCTGTATCATCTTTGGCTCTATGGATGGGATTCCATTGGATAGGAGGGACATCTCTATGAGAATAATCCTTGAGATTGACTTTGGTCGTAACACCCAAGTGTTGCAAATACAAGGAGTTGGTTCCCCAATCATGTACCACTTGCAACTGTCGCATAAATGGTCTTCCCAAAATCATCTCATAGGCATGATTTTTGCTGAAGTCGCATATGGCAAATGTATGCTCAAACTCGACACCACAAGTGGTGAGAGTTATTCCTTCTAGCAATCCTAGGGGTCTCTCTATGTGACCATCGGCCATCTGCAATTTCATTCTCGTTGGCCTGAGTGCTGGCTTGCCCCAACGCTTCCATAGGGAAGTAGTGGCAATTGCAACTCCTGCACCTGAGTCCAAAATTGCCTTGGTGGTGTACTCCTGGTAGGTGATGGGAAGATAGGTGTTCCCTTCTTCACCTTCACACATATCTCCTATCTTATCCAAGGGAATTTCTGGCACTGTCCTATGGGATCCTACCTGAGAACGAGGTTTTGCTATCTCTGGTACTTGTTTGGCTACATGTTTCCATAATTCAGGTCTAACCCTGAGTAGCTCTTCTATCTTGAGATTGCGCTGCACGTTAGCGTTCTTCACTACCTCTGTGTTCCTAGGTATGACTGAATCTTCGTTTCTTACCATGACTGTAGGTGTTCTCATACAGGTGGACTTTGCTTCCCATGGTCCTGTGAAGTGGGGTAACTCTTGTATGGAATTAGATTCAAAGTCCAATCTCTCGTGAGACTGAGTACTCTCATGTTCCCCGTAAATAGATGGGATGTCTTGTGGGAATTGGTCGTGTGCATCATCCACAAGTTCAAAGGGAGGGGCGACTTCACTTTCGTTATCCCATTTGTCTTCTTGAATCTCTCGTAGGAAGTCTGGTGCAAACCGATTCATAGAAGAAGAAGTGTCTGGCTCCGTAGAATTAGGCGCATAAGCAACCTGGGAAGGAGGACTTATTCTATCGTTGGCTCTCTCCTCGTTCTCATAGATGGCTGGAGCACAAGCTTCCTGGGGAGGGTTACTTATTCTATTACTTTTCCGAACAGGCTCATACGCTTCCTGAGAAGGAATGTAGGCAACCTGTGGAGGTACGCAAGCTTTTGAGGGAGGCTCGTGTGCCTTTTGGGGGGGAAGATAAGCTTCTTGAGGAGGCACATGGGCTTCCTGAAGAGGCTTGCTTATCAGTTCTCTTGCCCTTTCCTTTCTTTGAGGGGCAGATTCCTTTTCTGATTGTGCAATTAGCCTCTCTATTCTTTCTAAGGAGGGGAAGTTGTCTGGTTTAGTGGAATTGGCCACATAAACTTCCGATGGGGGATGGTTCATGTTTTTGCTTGCTTTATCTTTTTCTTGATTTTTTTCTTCCTTGGCAGATCTTGCAATTATTCCCTCTAACTTCTCTAGGAATCCATCCAAGTGTAATTGCGTCTTGGCTGAGCCCGAGTAATTGAAAAGGCGACTGGCTTCAAACATAGTCTGAGCCAATGCGACCATTTTCGCGCACAGCTTGGTTCTTTCTATCTCTAGGTCAGCTCTGGGATAGCACTTGTCATGATCCGTGACGTTTGGCCCTTCTTGGATTCTGGCCTGATATGCCTTAAGCATCATGTCTATGTCTTCAGGAGTGGGATCGGCTAATACTGATCCTGTTTGGGGTGGTGGGTGGGTTACGTGAGGTGTCTTAGAGGGTGGAGGGATGGAGGGTGATGGGGATGGTAGCGGTGGGAATGTGTGAGAGTGCGGTTGAGATGTGATCTCTATGATTTTAGCCTTGGTTTCTCGTAGACTTTCCTCAAGTTCACTCATCTTCTTTGCCCATTGCCTTTTCATGCGTTCGCGGCTATCTCTCCAAGCTCTTGTTCTCTTTTTATTTTGGCTCTCAGTATCGCTAGCGTCTGGGCTCTTTTCCTTGCCTACCCCTTGGTTTTGCTTCACTGCTTGAGCTCTCGTGACTACCTGTACGGGTGCAGTGGAAGTAATACTTCCGCTGGAATCTACCACTAACTCAATAACGTTGATGGGCGTGATTTTTGGCATATTATTGGGGTTCTTTGGGCAATCTTGTAAGAGATGCTCTTTTCCACAATCTTGGCAAAAGCCTTGGATCGTCACTGACTGGTTTTGTGTAAGTGGAGGTAAGGGGCAATCATGAATGAAGTGATCTCCTTGGCATCTGTAGCACGGTCCTCTTGGGAATAGAGGTCTTACTTGCCTAGATTGAGGCCTAGGATTGGGGTTTGCATACATGACGTTCGTGTAATCTGACTCCCAACTAGGTTCGTTTGTCTCTTCGCTATAATAGGACTCACCATGCTCAGGAGACTGCATGTAGTAGGCCTGGGGGCTATCAACATGTGTAGAATCAAAGCTATGGTCACTCGGGTCACTTTCAGAAAGCAAGGATGTTACAGGGACTATAGCTCTATTCAGGTTCTCTTCTGCAGCAGTATACTTTACCGGAATCACATTAGCTAGGGCTGGGGGTGGTTGTGCTAGCACAGGCTGAGGCCTTTGTTGGTTTTGATATTGAGGTTGGAAATTTTGTTGTGGCCTGCCATATGGTTGTGGAGGGTACGGGTTCTGGTATCTTCCCTGCTGAGGGTATGGCTGAGGGTGGGGTTGCCTAACTGCCTGCTTGTTGTATGGGCAATCTTGTGCGGTGTGATTGGTGTATCTCCGTTCTATGGTGCAGTACTGGCTACTAGGATTTACTTGGGGCTGAGCCATAATGGGGCAGACATTCGCCATGTGGTCACCACCACAAGTGTAGCACCTTTTCACAGGGGCAAACCTTGGGATTTGTTTACTAGTTACCCCTAATTTCTGAGCTACTTTCTCTGCGAGTTCCTCAATTGATGTGGATTGCGTGGAAGAGTGACTAGATGCACTATCTGAATCTTTGTAGATTTTGGAAAGCTCTAGTTCTTCCCCTAGGTTATCTTCAATGTCAATGCACATGCGTACACACTCTTCTATAGTCCTAGGGTCTTTCAGATACACATAGGATCTCAATTTCGTACTCAGCAATCCATCAAGGAATAAGGCTACTTGTTTGGCAGATGTGGGTAGCTCCGAAACAGGACATCTTTCAAGGTATTGCCTAAATCTTCTTCCTGCAAGTCTCACAGTCTCTTGAGGGGTTTGCTTGAAGCTGTGAATCAGTGAGGAGGTATTGTGTCTTATGCCACTCTTGGAGAATTCAATAATAAATGCTTCTAGGAGTTGGTCTATGCTCCTGAACTGGCGCTCATCCAATGGCTGAAACCATGTAAGTGCTGTGTTCCTAAGGGTTAGACCGAAGGCATTGTACTGCGTGAATAGATCCTCCACTTGTTCAGCTCTCAAGACTTGCTTGAACTCCGCCACATGATCATAGGGATCTCCTGTGCCATCAAAGTAATTCTTCATGGACTTAACTAGTTGAGTCGGTCTCAGAGTTCTTGCGTGCTCTCTAGGTCTCGGCAGAGGGAATCCATCCACATTTCTTTGGTTCCTGTGAGCTCTAAGCACCTCAGGTTCTACCCTATTCGTCTCCGTCCTCGTTCTTTCTCTGCCCACTGGATTGGCAAAGCTTACTTCTGGTCTATCTCTACTTCTGTCCCTTTGCATTCCATGAGCTTGGGATGTTCCAGCCCCAGGGTGACCATAGGATACATTTGATCTTGGTTGGGGGAAAATGAATTCACCCTTCCAAGTATAAGCATGCCTATCATTTTCTGTAACCGCAAAGATCCGTTCTGAAGCGTGATCTAAGTAGGTCACTCTGCCTGGACTATCAGGATCCTTAAACTCGTAGATCATGATATTTCCTATATCAATTGGCTGATTAGATTTATACCTCCAAAAGGCTTCGTCAGTTTCTCGATTGAGGAGCAACTCTATGCTCTTGTTGTCTTGGGGAACCCACTCAGGTGTGATAATCCTAGTGAGAACAGATTTGCCTCGAGGGGTTCTAGGTTCTACACCCATGTTTCCTTGTTCCAAGTCACCTAAGTCCGCTTCGGAGATTACATTCCCAAATTCATATGTCCTATCTAGGTGATTGGTGACTACGTATATGGTTCCTTCTTTGTCCAGGTATGCACCGTTTTCAAACTTGACAGCTGGGTGCTCTAGTCCTATGGATTGGTCAGGGTTTTTAATCTGGACCACGAATCTTCCTAGGCCGTCCTCATAGATGCTAGCACCTAATCGGTTGGTCCTAAGGTATTCCAACTGTGTTTTGTAAGGGCCTTCTACCCTGTACAAGTAAGGCACACCTGAACTTCCCGTAGGTCTGTCCATGCCTTGAGACATCTCTGACTCATGGTCTCAGAGCTAGGGTAGTACGAGTGGTGGCTCAACTGCTGGGCCCAAGACCTAGCAGTGTGGTTAACACTAGCCTCTGAAGATCTAAGGCTTTGTCTCTCCCTTACTAGATGTCGTCCTGATCTAAGGTTCATATGCCTATCTAAGTAGCCCAATTCTTTGCCCAGAGTACAACCTCGTTGCTGGTTACTTTATATTAGTCGCTTGGTTCTTTTTAGGTATTTTATCGTGTTTAAGGTCTTGTCTGATATCACGTCGTCAGGAATATTTGAATGTTGTTTCGCACTTACAGTTGATCGTTCCACGTTAAGTTCTTTCCCTTTAAAATTCTCGACAGTACAAGGATTATGCCCTTAGCTTGAGCTTGAAAGTTTAGGTATGCTTCAACTTGATAGTGGCCTATCGTCGCCCTGACTTACTCCTACTTCTAATCGTTCTTAGCCTAAGCTAGGAATTGACGAAGAGGAGTTGAGAGTATTCCGACCTTTCTTGCCGAACCTTGCTCTTTAGTGCTCGAGAAGTTGATTCTCAAGCTTGCGCAAAACCCTTGCTTGGATGCTCTCAATTGCTTCTCAATAGACCTGCATAAGTCCCAAGATTAGCTCCAAGTAGACCTTTCAATTGACAGACAATTTATTTCAGACACTTTTTTAATGACCCTTGTTCCCCCTTTTGTATTGCTAGAAATTTCCTCTAGAGCTCCCTTGGTGTTTCTACTCCTCTGTGTGTCAACTTCCAAATATCCTATCTGAAAATCAACGCGTTATTCTTATAAAAAACAGTTGAGGGCGTGTAGTATATGCCACGAGCTTTCCGACAAGCCCTAGAGCTCAGAAAATGGATTTCGTATGAAAAAGTTATGATCGTTCAGGGTTTAGGGGGTTAACTTAGACAAACAGAACCTTTCAGGGTTCTCATGCATTTTTCTAAGGCCTTTGCAAGTGTATGAGTATTTGAGAGTGCAACTAAGCCCAAAGTTTAGCCTAAATTTCCAAAAACTTTACCCCCTTAATTTTTGCCGAAAATGTCTGTCTGTCGCGATAGACACAAACTATCGTGGGGGCTGTCTGTCGCGATAGACAGTGTCTGTCGCGATAGACGCTGTCTGTCGCGGATTTCTATCTGTTGCGATAGACGGTGTCTGTCGCGATAGACGGTGTCTGTCGCGGAATTTCGGTCTGTCGCGATAGACGGTGTCTGTCGCGATAGACGGGGTCTATCGTGGATTTCTGTCTGTCGCGATAGACGGTGTCTGTCGCGATAGACGCTGTCTGTCGTGGAATTTCGGTCTGTCGTGATAGACGGTGTCTGTCGCGATAGACGGTGTCTGTCGCGGCATTTCGGTCTGTCGCGATAGACGGTGTCTGTCGCGGAATTTCGGTCTGTCGCGATAGACGGTGTCTGTCGCGATATTTCGGTCTGTCGCGATAGACGGTGTCTGTCGCGATAGACGGAGTCTATCGTGGATTTCTGTCTGTCGCGATAGACGATGTCTGTCGCGATAGACGGGGTCTATCGTGGATTTCTATCTGTCGCGATAGACGGTGTCTGTCGCGATAGACAGTGTCTATCGCGATAGACGGTGTCTGTCGCGATAGACTGAAAAAACGCAAATTTTTGAGAAACTTATAGTGATTTAGAGTGCCCTAATGGTGTAGGTTACCGTGCTAAACATGCATTCACAAAATTTTAAGTTTTTCTGTCTGTCGCGACAGACAGAGGTCGTCGTCCCGGGACCTGTGCAGAGCCTGTCGTACCTGCGCACACTGCTGGAGGAGGTGGTACAGCAAGTTCCTGCAACAAAAGCTCAAAAACACACAAAAAACAGATAGCATGCAAGCTCTCTCTCGCTCTCTCTCACAATGAAATGAGGGAAATGAGGTGGGGGGTGTAATATGACCAAAAAACTGAAATTTTTTGTGGAGATGGAGATGGAGGTGGGAGATGGTGGAGATGATGATGGTGATGCGAAAGTAAGGAAAAAATGAAGGAAAATTAAGAGAAGGAAGGATGTTACCTATAACTCCAATGTCTCAACTCGACGTCTTACCATCACACGCTCGTCCTCGAAGCTCTCTCCCCGGCAACGGCGCCAAATTTGGTGTCACTCTAGCACAATGGTGAGTACCAACGTGAGGAGATACACCTCATAAATGTCAATCCGTGGAGACGTGAGGACTAGTATGAAGACTATGAGCAAGTGAAGGCACAAGTGCGTGAGTGAGAAGCACACAAGCATGCACACACATACACACACGCGCACATAAGGCAAGAACAAGGAGAGGAACAATGGAGTTCTTTGCATTAATCAAAAGGTCTCTTACATAAGCTCAATTCACAAACAATCTAACCCCCAAAATGAGCTCTCTAGCTCTTTTTATAGTTTTTTGACTAGTTGTGGCCCTGTCCAGACCTAGTGTCCGGCCTAGTTAAAAATTAGGTTCCAGGGCTTATTTGAGGGCTCAAACGAAGTCTAAAAATTATGAAAATTGGTACGATGGTACTTCTAATACTCCTCAAGCTCGAGGACTCCTCGGCTTGCACAAAATGGAGTCTATTCTACCAAAAACGGGATTTACAATGTTTGTGTAGTGATTAAAATCACTTGAGTTGTACATAATCCATGGGAAAAAATGATTTGGCCTTGTTGCCGTATTGTGCATGACTCCTCTGTTGCTTTGTATGCCAACATATAGCTATGAGCAAAGTGAGGCCAAGCTATTTTGTACACATCTTCTCTAATAGAAAACACATGTTCATGTGGAAATTTTGAGCGCATTCTTCGTATGTGAAGAAATCTGAGTGATTTCATGTTACTGTGAAAGTTAGTTAACAGTTATAGTTTTCTCAGTAAACATTTTTCAGTACTTCTGAGAGTTAGATCTCGTAACACAGTGTAAAGTTTTTCATGAGTAATAGCTCATATTGAAGCTAGGAGTCTGAACTATAAATTGATCAAAAGAGTTTTGTGAAACGGGACAAGTACATAGTACAAAGTCTGACCGTAAAAAGGCATCTTGAACTGATGAAGATTTTTCTTAAACTTCAGAAAGAGTTCATTTACTGAAGGTAGCTCAGATATTACTTCCTTACTTCATCTACAATCATTTGAAGTAATCACAAACAAAATTGTAGTTGATTTCGGTAACATTATGGTGACATTCTGATGAAGTTCCGGTGACATTTCGGTGAGTTCAAAATACAGTTGTAAAGTTTTCAGTTTCAGAAATTTTGCTAAGCTACTGATGATTATAGAGGTGTTCTAATATCGCTTTAGCTTAGTTCTTGTGACGTGGTGAATCCTGCAGTTGAGCTTTAGCTAGTTAAGCTCACTCGCTGCGTTAACAAGTAGTACAAGAGCTCAATAGTTGATGATAGTTCGTTAGAGCTCAACAAGTGACAATTTTCCGCAGTCTTGTTAGTGAACAAGCCTTTTTCACGAATCAACAGTGGTATCAGAGCAGAAAGGTTCTAAAGAGCAGAAAAGGTTTCTCAGAAGAAGAAACGGAAAGAGAATTTGAAGAATTCTCATAAAGAAAGGTGAAAGCTGAAGAGATCGATAGCAAAACGGCATCAAGAAGTGTTCCGAAGTCATTCTCAAGGTAAAGGTTTACAAAAGGTAAAATCCTTTAACATTACACTCACCGAAAGTAACAGAAACAAGAAGATCATGGCAGATCATATCTCTATTGACAAATTGGACAGAGATAACTATCCCGCATGGGTAATGCGAATGGAAGCTTTACTTATGAGTAAAGACTTAATGATATATGTGACAGGAGAAGAAAAGAAGCCAACGTTTGAAGACGACAGTCAACCAAAGAAAGAAGAGTTAGAATTCTTGAAGCTGTGGCAGAAGAAAGATGCAACGGCAAGAGCGTATATTTACAATACAGTTATAGATCATCTATTACCGCACATTAGAGGTCTGGAGAAAGCGGTCATTGGAAGATCATTTCCAAAATATGACGAAAGTTAGAAAGGCTAGCTTATGGTCAGAGTTTACAACGTTCAAGAAAAAGCAAAGTCAAAGCATTAGTGATTATGTCACTAAGATGAAGGATTTGGCAGATAGTCTTGGATCGATTGGTGAAGTTATTGAAGACCACAGGTTAATAGCGCAAGTGCTTGCAGGTTTGAGAGGAGATGAAACGTGGAAACCTTTTGTACTCTCAACTGAACTTTCTTTAAATCATTTTGTACCAGATTTAAATCAGTTGCTTGGACTAATGCTAACGTTTGAGCAAGATTTGAAGACAGAGGGAGATAAAGGACATAGTTCGGCTATGTATGCAAAGAATAAGAAGAAAGGTGATAAAGGTAAAGAAAAAGATGAAGAAGAGATGACTGCTCAAGCAAATTATGCAAGAGGAAGAGGTAATGTCAGAAAGAGAGGTAATACAAAAGGTAGAGGTAATCAGAAGAAGGCTTGCTGGATCTGCGGATTAAGCAATCACTTGGCTCATGATTGCTGGCATAATTCTCAAGGATTAAGTCAGAATCAGAACAATAACAGTAGAGGCAGAAGCGGAAGATATCAAAGAGGATGACAAAGCCAAAGAGGTGGATATGGTAGAGGTGGAGCAAGAAGTTGGGGACAGAATCAGTCTCACAACATAAGAGGTTACGACATTTCAATGAAACAGGAATCAAAACTATGGTGGAAAAACAATCCGTGAGAGGATTACCAAATATGAAGAACCAACATATGATTCAAAAATGTGAAGCTTGTCAGAAGGGAAAAGCCCACAGGTTACCATTTCAGAAGAAAGGGTACAAACATGATGGTGTGTTAGAGCTCATACATACAGATGTATGGGGACCAATGAAAGAAGGATCTATCAATGGTTCAATGTACTACGTTCTTTTCATTGATGATGCAACAAGATGGATAACTCTTTATGTTTTGAAAGAGAAGTCAGAAGTATTTGAAGCTTTCAGGCATTTTCATGCATATGCTGAAAGACTTACAGGACAGAAACTCAAAAGACTAAGGTCTGATGGAGGAGGAGAATATTTCTCTCAAGAGTTCAATGATTATCTGTGGAATGCAGGTATCAAAAGAGAAATAACTTGCAGGTATACACCGCAACAAAATGGAGTAGCAGAAAGGAGAAACCGAACTCTAGTTGAGTTTGCAAGAGCAATGCTAAAGGAGAAGAATTGTCCAAACTATCTTTGGGCTGAGGCTGTAAATACAGCTATATACCTGGTAAACAGATTACCATGTACAACTTTAAATGGGATGACCCCTTATGAAGCTTGGTGGGGTAAGAAACCAACACTTGATCATAGTAAAGTGTTTGGATCAGTTGCTTATGCTTATGTACCATCACAACTTAGACATAAGCTTGAACCAAAAGCTGAAAAACATGTGTTCATCGGATATGATGAAAAACAGATGGGTTATAGGTTATGGAGTCCTTTAACCAAACAGTTTACTGTTTCCAGAGATGTGACATTTGATGAAGGAAAGAGTTGGTATATAGATAAAGAGAAAAGTGTTGAAACACTTGAAGAAGAGATAAGAAGAAAAGAAAAAGGTAAATCACATATGTAGGTGAATGGAGATGAAGATCATATGCAGGCAAGTATGTCCAGGATCGGATCAGGTATGAGAAACGAAAATGAACCAAGATTTGGTGAAGATGTGTATTCAGATACACATGAAGAATATGAGCTAAGAAGGTCAAACAGAGTAAGAAAACAACCAACAAGGTATTCCTATGACACTTCTTATTTGACTCAGAAAAACTATGCTTACTTAGTAAAGGAAGATGAAGAACCTCAGAATTACAGTGAAGCAAAAGGTAAGAAACAATGGGAAGAAGCAATGAAGGAGGAGTTCAATGCTCTTGAAGAGAACAAGACTTGGGAACTTGTTCCAAAACCAAATGGTAAGAAAGTGATTGGAAATAAATGGGTTTACAAAGTTAAAAAACTTGCAGATGGAAGGATAGCCAGATACAAAGCTAGACTGGTGGTCAAAGGCTATGCTCAGATGCATGGCATAGATTATGATGAGACATTTAGTCCGGTGGCAAAGATGTCAAACATAAGGACATTGATTGCTATAACAGCATCAAAAGGATGGAAGCTAAGTCAGCTCGATATAAAGAATGCATTTCTGAATGGATATATATCAGATGAGGTTTACATGGAACAACCTAAAGGGTTTGTAAGTTCCAGTTACCCAGAACATGTTTGCAGATTAAGAAGAGCTCTCTATGGATTAAAGCAAGCTCCAAGAGCTTGGAATTACAGACTTGTGAAGTATCTCAATGACCTTGGATACCAAAGCTCGAAGGCTGATGCAAGTCTACTCGTTAAGAGAACAGATGAAGGTATGATCTACATTTGTATTTATGTAGATGACATTATAATCACAGGTACCTCAGATGAAGGAATCAAGGAGGTAAAGAGACTGCTTGAAAAAGAGTTCAAGATCAGTGATCTAGGAAAGTTATCATACTTTCTTGGAATGGAAGTTGCATATACAGATCATGGCATATATGTTTCGCAAGAAAGATATCTCCTAAACTTACTGAAGAAGTTTAACATGGAGAATTGCAGAGAAGCTTCAACACTGCTTGAAGTAAATCATAAACTCAGCAAATATGGTGGTGCAGAGTTTAAAGATATGAGGAAGTATAAATTGTTAGTGGGAAGCTTAATTTATGCTACACTAACAAGAGCGGATCACAGTTATGCAGTGGGAGTTCTCTCACAGTTCATGCATTGTCCAAAGGATCAACATTGGGTTGCAGGACAAAGAGTTCTTAGATATATCAAAAGAACTATAAAGGAAGAATTATATTATCCTTATAGATCAGATATAAAGCTGAGAGCATACAGTGACTCAGATTGGGCAGGAAGTCAAGATGACAGAAGGTCAACACATGGGTATATGATATACCTAGGAGATAAGCTTGTAAGATGGTGTTCAAAGAAGCAACACACAGTGGCTTTATCGTCAACAGAAGCAGAATATAAAGGACTTGTGGAAGCAGCTAAAGAAGTGATATGGATGCAGACCTTGTTCAAAAGCATGGGTATTGATCAAGGTATACCTATCATACATGGAGATAATATGAGCTCGTTGTATCTTGCAACAAATCCAGTATTTCATGCAAGAACAAAACACATAGAGATTCAATATCATTTCCTGAGGGAAAAGGTAATGGAAAAGGAGATTGAAATAGTATTCACTCCTACGAAAGATCAGATTGCAGATATTCTGACAAAGAGCCTGGATGGAATAAAGGCAAGCAGATTCAAAGAAATGGCAGGGATAAAAGAAAAGAAGAATATATAAAAGATCAGAGAATGCAAATTAGTGATTGAGGGGGAGCTGTTGAAAAATCACTCACAAATTTGACATGCATAGAGATATAAAGACGAAGAAAGACAAAGAAAAGCAGAAATAAAGTCAGTCAGAAAATTAAGCCTTAGTGAAGGGACAAATTCACGTCTGTAATATACAGAGTAGAAGTTTCCATAATTACGAGTTTGTTGAAACCCGGATCAAAATTGTATATAAGAGAGCTGAGAGTTAGAAGAATAGAGAGAGCGCATAGAACCGGAATAGAATAGTGATATAGAAGATGCCAGAGATTGCATATGTAAAGATGAATAATAGAACCTAAATTGTCGGGTATTGATCTGAGAGAGATGGTAAGGAATAACTACTCAGAGTAGGAGAGTTTTCTATAGCTATGAGCAAAGTGAGGCCAAGCTATTTTGTACACATCTTCTCTAATAGAAAACACATGTTCATGTGGAAATTTTGAGCGCATTCTTCGTATGTGAAGAAATCTGAGTGATTTCATGTTACTGTGAAAGTTAGTTAACAGTTACAGTTTTCTCAGTAAACATTTTCCAGTACTTAGGAGAGTTAGATCTCCTAACACAGTGTAAATTTTTTCATGAGTAATAGCTCATCTTGAAGCTAGGAGTCTGAACTATAAACTGATCAAAAGAGTTTTGTGAAACGGGACAAGTACACAGTACAAAGTCTGACCGTAAAAGGCATTCTGAACTGGTGAAGATTTTTCTTAAACTTCAGAAAGAGTTCATTTACTGAAGGTAGCTCAGATATTACTTCCTTACTTCATCTACAATCATTTGAAGTAATCACAAACAGAATTGCAGTTGATTCCGGTAAGATTCCGGTAACATTACGGTGACATTCCGGTGAACTTCCGGTGACATTTCGATGAGTTCAAAATACAGTTGTAAAGTTTTCAGTTTCAAAAAGTTTGCTAAGCTACTGATGATTATAGAGGTGTTCTAATATCGCTTTAGCTTAGTTCTTGTGACATGCTAAATTCCGCAGTTGAGCTTTAGCTAGTTAAGCTCACTCGCTACGTTAACAAGTAGTACAAGAGCTCAACAGTTGATGATAGTTCGTTAGAGCTCAAGTGACAATTTTCCGCAGTCTTGTTAGTGAACAAGCTTTTGTCACGAATCAACATGCAAGACCCTAGCAATGGGTATAAACAAATTGTTTCAGGTAAGAAAGAAGAAAGATTGTTCACATTGAAGATTCAAGGTAATGTTGATCATGCCTTGTTCACTTATGGAGGACATAAGATCTATGAGTTAGATCTTCGGCACAAAAGGCTTGGACATTTTAATGAAAGAGGTATCAAAGATATGGTTAACAATGGTTCAGTGCTTGGATTGCCTAATGTTGCAGGTCAACATATGACATATAGATGTGAGGCATGTCAATTAGGTAAGGCTCATAAGCAATCTTATCCCAAGCATGGTTTTATGTATTCAGAGAAGCTTGAATTGGTACACATAGATGTGTGGGGACCATCAAAGGATTTCAATATTGATGGTTCAAGGTATTATGTGATTTATGGTGATGATGCTACCAAATGGATCACTATCTATGTGATCAAAGATAAGTCAGAGGTATTCAATACATTCAAACATTATCATGTGTATGCAGAGAGAATTACAGGTCATTAGTTGAAGAGACTAAGGTCAGATGGAGGGGGAGAGTATTTCTCTAATGAGTTCAGTGACTACTTGTGGAATGCAAGTATAAAAAGGGAAATTACTTGTAGGTACTCTCCTCAACAAAATGGTGTAGCAAAAAGGAGGAATAGAACTCTTGTTGAGTTTGCAAGATCCATGATGAAGGAGAAAAATTGCCCAAATTACTTGTGGGCTGAGGCTGTAAATATAGCCACATATTTGTTCAATAGATTACCATGTAAAGCTTTGAAGGGTATGACACCATATGAGGCATGGTGGGGTAAGAGACCTACTCTAGATCATTGCAAAGTATTTGGATGTTTGGCATATGCATATGTACCATCTCAGTTAAGGCACAAATTGGAACCTAAAGCTAAAAAGTATGTGTTCATTGGCTATGATGATAAGCAGATGGGATATAGGTTGTGGAGTCCATCCACAAAACAATTCCTTGTATCAAAGGATGTTACATTTGATGAGCAAGGTACTTGGTATGCAGGTACAATCAATATTTATGCAGGTACAATCAATATTTATGCAGGTGATGAAGAAGTTGTGAATCAAAAGAAAGGTAAATCAAAGGTCCAGATATTTGATGAAGAGGAGAACAATGAAGTACAGGTTGAAGTTGAAGAAGTGCCAAGGTTGGATCCAGAATGTGATGAACCAGAAACTTCAAGAAGTGGAGAAATCAGAAGGTCATCAAGACACAAATGGAAACCTACAAGGTATAGCTATGACACTTCTTTTTTGGCTACCAAAGATTATGCTTATATGATAAAGGTAGATGAAGACCCTTCTACATATGAAGAGGCAAAAGGTAAGGAAATTTGGGAGAAAGCTACGCAGGAAGAGTATGATGCATTGATGGGGAATCAGACATGGGATTTGGTTCCTAAACCAAATAGTCAAAAGATCATTGGATGCAAATGGGTCTACAAGACAGAGAGGTTTGCAGATGGAAGTGTGTCTAGATATAAAGCTAGACTTGTTGTGAAAGGTTTTGCTCAGACTTATGGTATAGATTATGATGAGACCTATAGTTCTGTGGCAGAGATGACAACCATCAAGACACTCATAGCTATTGCTGCATGTAAAGGTTGGAAATTATGTCAATTAGATGTGAAGAATGCTTTTTTAAATGGTTACATTTCAGATGATGTTTTCATGGAGCAACCACAAGGATTAAGAAATGGAAGGTATCCAGATCATTTATGTAAGCTCAAGAGAGCTTTGTATGGTTTGAAGCAGGCCCCAACGGCATGGAATTATAGACTTGTAAAGTTCTTGAAAGAGCTTGGTTTCCAAGTATCTAAAGCAGATAGTAGCTTGCTTGTTAAAGCAAGTGATGATGGGTTCATTTACATGTGCATATATGTTGATGATATAATTCTTACAGGTACATATGAGAAGGGCATTCAAAGCCTAAAGAAGCAAATGGAGAAAGAGTTCAAGATTAGTGACTTGGGAGACTTGTCATATTTCTTGGGCATGGAGATCTCATACACTCAACATGGAGTATATGTAACTCAAGAAAGGTATTTGAAAAACTTGTTGATCAAGTTTAAAATGGATGATTGTAGGGTAGCACCTACTCCAATGGAGGTGAATCACAAATTGAGCAGATATGGAGGACAAGAATTCAAGGACATGAAGCTATATCAAAGTTTGGTTGGTAGTCTGATATATGCTACATTAACTAGGCCTGATTTGTCATATGCAATTGGAGTATTGTCTCAATTCATGCATTGTCCTAGGAAAGAACATTGGGTTGTAGGACAAAGAGTGTTGATGTACATTAAGGGTACACTCAAAGAAGGTTTGCATTATGGTTTTACATCAGATACAAACATCAAGATATATAGTGATACAGATTGGGCAGGTAATCCTGATGATAGGAGATCAACTTATGGATACTTGTGTTATGTGGGAGATAAGTTAGTTTCATGGTGTTCAAAGAAGCAACACATAGTTGCTTTATCATCTACAGAGGCTGAGTACAAAGGTATGGTTGAAGCTGCAAAGGAAGTGATATGACTTAAGACTCTTATGAAGAGTTTTGATATCACTCAGAGTACACCCACTATTCATGGAGATAACATGAGTTCATTGTATTTGGCTGCTAATCCTGTTTTCCATGCCATGACTAAACATATTGAGATTCAGTATCATTTTCTAAGAGAGAAGGTGATGGATAAGGAGATTGAAGTAATACATACTTCAACAAAAGATCATATAGCTGATATGCTAACTAAAAGCTTGGATGGACCAAAGCTACATAGATTTAAAGACATGGCAGGTATAAAGAAGATAGAGAAAACCTCAATTGATGATTGAGGGGGAGCTGTTGGTGCAGTGCAATCAACAATTGAAGTTTTGAAGTCAAGGACTGAATAAAAGATCAAGTTATGAAGCATGGAGAAATTATATGATCAAAGGATGAAGATGTGTATACATATATACATTAATTCAGAGATAGTTCACTTATACTTTTGTATGGTTATGAGATTGTACATATTTGCCTATATATACAAGGAAAAATGTCGGGGCAAATATGAGAGAGTGTGTGAGAACAAGAATTGAAGAGAATTAGAAATTAGACACTTGTGAAGTGTGTAGAATAGCTATCTCATCCATATGTAAAACTTTTCAGTAATGAAGAAAAGTTGTGCCCGATTTTTCTGAGTGTTCTCCTTCTGTGTTTGATCATTTCAAGAATCCTTTTGTAGATGTCTAATTCCAGAGTTAATGAGTTGATGGTTAAAGTTTGAGAGCCTAATTGTCAACAGGCTATAAGAATCATGAGTAGGAACATTCATATGTGAAGAAGTGTTAAGTGTCTTCTTAAACAGGCGCAATCTCGATGGTCAAAGAATTGATCATTTCTCAATGCATAGTGTAAAGTTTTGTACAAATGAGGAGTCAAAATCTAAGTTGGAAGGTAAGTTGTCTATGGCTAAAAGCATTTGCATAAAGGGGTTCTAGTCTGAGAGAACCAAGCCTTAGAAGTTGTAGGTGTCTAAGTCGACTATAAAGAACTATAGTTTTAGACATAGGTGAATTGTTAAGATCATTTCTCAAAATCTACTAAGTCTTTTGGAATGATTTAACTTGGAGGAGGTGCACAAACTATAGGCAACACTTTGTGCAAAGTTTTATAAAAAACTTTACACATTTGATAAGTCAATGAGTGAGTTATGTGCAGCAAACTTTCTATGTAGTCACCTTCTTTGCAGTTTGTTCAAAATTTTGATAATTGGATCATTGATCCTCTAAATTGGTGAAGGTTTTGAGTTACTCTTGATATAGAGGTGCTCTAACTTCAAGAGTAGCTTGTTCTTTTGGAGATTAACACTCTCCATCAACGCCACCATCACCTCCTCGAACAGAAGTTGTAAACATTATCTCGACTACTAACCCCACAGAGCAAAGCATCATCTTTATTAGTCCCCTTCTAGTTCAACCTTGTCTTCCTCCTTTGACAACCCTATATATCATACCACCACCATTATGATTGAATCCCTCATGGAGCCTGCCATAGGACACCCCGCCTCCACAACTTCTGTACTAGGCCACCCCAACCTTAGGACCACATTTTTAGGTTTCCCCATATCTGAGGGTGTTCCTTGGGTATTCCCATTGCAAAGCTCTAACATTCCAATCTCAGTCCCACCAATCCTTCAACCCATCCAGACTGCTTTCTCGAGAACCCCCTTCTCAATCTCAACACCCCCTTCACACTTATTCACCATGATCACATACACAACACCTACCATGTTGATGTATATGGTAGACACCATTCTCACCTCCAAGGCCAAAAGCATGGACATTTTTCCACCCAGAGCACATCCCCCACCCCCTCTCTTCCACCATCCCCCATCCCCCCACCACCAACTTCACCCGTACACACCTATCCCTTTGACACAGCATCCACACTTCCCATTCCCCATTCCCATTCCCTTGCATCAACCATTGTACACACTTCATCTTCATCTATACATAATGCATTTGATACTATGTTTCAATGTATGTCACAACTAAGAACAGAGTACATGCAGCTAGAAGAACATAACAATAGATTACATGCACACTCAGAAGAATTAGAACAACGCATCGCTACATTGGAGGACGAAAATGAAAGTCTCCATATGCAGTTTCATACATTACAGGAGGCACATAGCATATTGGAAGCAAAGTTGTAGAACACCGACAAAGAGTCATTGCAACTAGTCGAATGTCCTACGCACAGAGATGGAATGAAACTCCAAACTACAGTGCAACATGGCACTATTACGGAGCCACCTCGACATAGCCCAAGAAGAAAACTGACAGTTCTAGACACAGAATCAAGAAAATCTAGCTGCAACCATAGAGAATACACCCGGGACACCCATCTATCTGTCGAAATTTCAAGTTGTACCCCCGAAGAACATCAAAGTCATACTTCAAGACTATGCTAACCTACTAGAAGCCCATGACAAATTATCTGGAGAATTGGATCAATTGAAGCAGCAATGACCGTTAGATACTATAGCTATCCTACCAACTACTGTATCAACTACTTCCACCATTAATGACTCAGAAGCCCTACAACACCTCAAACAACAAGTCACAGAATTACAAACATGGCTCCTACAATACGGAAAGCCGCCATCCCCATTGGAGACCCTCGTAGAGGAAGAAACCGTTTCAATTCCGATAGAACAGGCGTTTGAAGATGACTATGACCCTCAACCTATTTCGGGTGGACAGATAACAAAAGAGGGCCATGATACATTCAAAGAACCATGACCCCCATGGTCAAGACAAGTGGAAGAAATGGGGAGTACTCATGAAGAGTGCACAATGGTGCAAAATCGGGCAATGCGAATCATAGAAGAAATAGTGTTACAATCCAGTTATTTCAAAAACTTGCCACCCAGGTGTCTCATCACATCATTTGAACTTTAGTACCAGTCCTCCTATTTCAGTCTTGTAGAGTATAATGCAAAAATACAAAGATTCATAGAAGATCCCCACCTTCATACCCCAGTTTCAACCTAAGGACCTACCACCAGAGGCACAGAAAGCCAACATCTATCAATCGACATGGTGACAAAAGCTCTTAGAGAGTTACCATGAAATGTTGCGTATGTGGAACCATGGACCTCTACATCGCATTTACAATCCATGATATGGTCCAATTCCACAATGCAGATCATGGAAAGCATTCAATATTAAAGTACAAAATAATGTCCAGTATAAAGAATGGCTGAATTATCCATGCATTGCGCAAGCACAGGGAGCACCCTCCATTGCTTACATGATGGCCACCATCCGACACTAGATCCCTCGCCTAAAGCCAATGTTAGATGTCGTGGCGCAAATGATGCTAAAAATTTTGGATGTGATGCAAATTTTGCTCAAAACTTTTTGAAATACAGAAGCACCACAAGTTGCTCTACCAAGCTTTACCAATGGCAATTACGACCTAGTGTATGACATGAGTACCACCCCAAGCATTAGGGTCACCTATGCTTGCCATGCACGTATAAAATGCCTCCCCGCATGTTACAAATAGACATTTGAAGACATGTTTAGAACAGGATTCTAGGAATATCACTCGAAGGCGTTCGCACCAAGGCCAACACACCTACTTCACTTATTTGCATGTGAGCAAGCCATGTATTCTGAATTTTACACGATGCCCCAGTCGGATATCCCCAGTGCCATCAATTGGGATGCCTTGCAAGCAGATTTGGCAAGAGGGTTAAGGCTCAACGAACATGAGCTGTGTTGGTGCAAACAAGCCTTCACACTTGGCATTGATTTGTACCTTGAAGACTCAACATAAAGATTGGACATTGATAGCTTAGCATTGGATATCAACCTTGAAGGTTTTACAAGAGTTTGGATTAATTCATGAAGACTTCATTTGAAGGAAGAGCATAGGAACACATGCCTATGCTTAGTTATCTTTTACCTCATGTAAAAGTCAATATGACTTCATATAATCACACCTACCTTCAAAAGTCGTGGAATTTGGAAGGTATGAATGGAGAGAATATCTCCATATGTTTAGATGAGAGATTTGAGGGAGCCTACATTTGAATTTGAAATTCAAACCTCAAGTGATACCTTATAAAAGACTAGGAAAAAACTCGCGGGTTAGTCTCTCTCATTCAGTTCAACTCCCGAGGTCTATCACTCATTGTAACTGAGTGTGTGTTAGTGCTACTTCATAGCCTACACCACTACACCTCCATTAGCTATGCTTGTCAAGCTAATGAGATTGTACAACCATCTAAATCAATAGTATATACACATTTACCATCTCTGATTTTCTCTGTGTCATCTTCTCCAAGTCTGTCAACTTCAGAGAAGCATATCTCAAGATCTACTGAACCAAATTGGATGATTCAAAGCTCCTTGGAACCAGCTCAAAGTATTCTACAACACTATAAAGTTTCAAGTCATTCCATTCAGCCATTTGGGAGAAATCGCGGACGAAGCGGTCTCTGGTATTTTTCTGTGTAGATCCTAAAAAGTCGGGGGTGTCTCTGATTTTGCTAAAGACCATTCTCAGTGCATAGTTTATCAATTGGAGTGATTTAACTTGCTAATGGTAGCTTGTTAAGTTAATTTAATACTCCCAGAAGGAATTAATCCAATTGTAAGTGTGCTGGTCACACTGAGCTTAAGACTGAGCAGGTATCATTACAGGAATAGAAAGTTTTTTGGACTTGTGAAGGTTCAAAATCATCTGTTTTGATTTGGTTATTACACAATTAATTTGTAAAGCACATATATAGTTTCTTGGAATCATTTGGAAGCTCAAGGGGTCCACTAACCATACCTGGAATCAAAGGAGGGCTGGTGTGAAGCAGGTTTAGCAACTCCAACCTCATCTTCTGAGTGCATCCAGCCATCACATCCAACAAGCTGGCCACTAATGTCATTCAATATTATATCGACCACCCCACAGAACAGAGGTATGTCAGGGGTGGTAGACGCTAGAGAGGGGGGAGTGTTGGCATAGAAGCAATGAGGAGATAGAGCAGTCAAGTACAATTTCGTCATATAAGAGGCTCAATCATTTTTTTCATATTTATTTTCTATCAAAGTGATTTTCATCACTACACAAACTTTGTAAATATCATTTTTGATAGATTAGACTCCATTTTGTTCAAGCCAAGGAGTCTTTGAGATTGAGGAGTATTAGAAGTAATTATGTATCAATTTTTGTAATTTTTTATTCCATTTGAACCCTCAAATAAGCCTTGAAACCTAATTTTTAACTAGGTTAGACACCAGGTCTGGACAAGGCCAAAACCTAGTCAAAAACTATAAAAGCAGGTAGAGAGCTCATTTTTAGGGTTAGCTTGTTAGATTTTTGAGCTATTGTAATAGACTTATTGAGTAATACAAAGAACTCCATTGTTCCTCTCTTTGTTCTTGCTTTGTGTGCGCGTGTGTGTGCATGATTGTGTGCTTCTCACTCATGCACTTGTGCCGTCACTTGCTCATAGTCGTCATACTAGTCCTCACGTCTCCACAGATTGACAATTATGAGGTGGATCTCCTCAGGTTGGTACTTACCATTGTGCTAGAGTGACAATATGCCCCTATATATAGATGCTTGAATCAACGAGGACCACAAATGTAACTAAAGTCCACAAAAGCATGTGCAATCTCCTCCACTCCTTTGATACCTTCCACTAGAGTCCACTAGTGGTGGTTGTACTCGGCACTCAAGTTAAGTCTCTCTAGACTCAAGTTAACTCATGTTAACTTGAGTTAGAAGGTTTTAGAACCTCTTGGGCAAAAGTCTCTCCCCATGCTCCCCATGGGGTTTGAACCCAAGACCTCCTTCACAACCTTGAGACTTAGCCACTAGGCTAAGTGTATTACTTGTTTATCAGAGTGCATGAACTTATGCTTGAGTCTATTCTTGAGATCTTTGGTCTTACACATGAGTGACCAAACGGTGTCCGATTTCAGATCAGTCTGAACTAGCCGGACCCCTAGATCAGACTTACTTTATTACATTCTTTCCCCCTGGGGAAAGATTTGCATCCTTGAAAATAAAGATATATATAGTATCCATAGGCAAACATCAAGCTCATGTTCTAATACCAAAAGAACATGAGCATTCATTCGTTCGATTATCCACTTAGAACTTGAAAGTGGAAAACCTTATCTACAATTGACCAACTCAAAACTGGAAAGTTGGAAAATGTCATTGAATTATGGAAACTTTTTCCCAAGTTGAGTTTTCGTTAGTTCCATCCTTCCATTTTACTAAGCACTCTTCGTACAAATGAATTCTTGTACATTTATCTCAGGTGCAAAGTATCCTTTCAGGTTCATGAGGAACTACTGCACTTACTGGAAATGGAAGTATAACCTGATGTCCAACTAGATTATCTAAATCTGTTAGACTCTTCCTAAGTCGGCTAACATGAATCCAACTATCTTTTGGAAGTTGTAACTCATAAGCCCATAAGCCAAAGTTCTTGGTGATTGGAAAAGGACTGCAATATCTAGGTGCATTGACCAGTCTTGAACTTTTTTTACCTTTTAGGAACATGAAGATAAACTTGATCACCAACTTGAAAAGTAATATCTCTTTGCTTAGGATCAGCATAAGATTTTTCTCAACCTTGAGCTTTCTTTGAGTTTTCTTTAGTTGTCTTTAACTTAAAGTCCATATCTTGAAGGAATTCTTGAGCTACTTGAACTCGTTCATTTTGAAGTCCCATTCCGTATGGAGACCTAGGCTGAAATCCATACATCAACATGAATGGACTAAATTCACTTGATGAATTCTCGGCACTATTATAGGAAAATTAAGACAAAGGAAGATAATCTTCCCAATCAGTCTATTTGGAAGTAACATAAACTCTGAGTATGTTCTCCAAAATTTATTTACTTTCTCGGTCTGTCCATCCCTCTGGGGATGTTCGACCATACTTAAACTTAGTTTAGATTCAATTCTACTAAAGACTTCTCGCAAAAAATGAGTTGTAAATCAAACATCTCAATAAAAAACTATGTCAATTAGAAGACTATAGAGTCTGTAAAGTTGATTTACAAATATCTTTGCAAGTTTTGGAGTCTTATATGTAGTCTGGACTAGAATAAACTGAGCAAGTTTAGTCAATCTATCAACTATAACCCAGACTGAATCAAAACCTTTCTGAGTGCGGGGTAACCGTGAAACGAAATCCATGGAGATACTTTCCCATTTAGCTTTGGGAATCTCCAAAGGATGCACCAATCCTCCAACTTTAAGTCGATCAAACTTATTGATTTAACATTTATGGAACTTGGATACATAGTTTTGCACATTTCGATGTAAACTAGGCCAATAAGAATGTCATTTAACTAGCTCATAGGTTCGGTTAATACCTGGATCTCTAGCACTTGGAGCATCATGGTATTCGAAAAGTACTTGATTTCATATGTTTAGAAGACTTGGGACACAAACCTTACCTTTATAAAGCAAATATTGATCCTCGGGAGAATAATGTTTAAAATTTCCCTCATAAGCACTTGCTTCGTTTGCTTGAGCTTGTTCAGCTTCATTCCATGCTTGAATGTAGCTTGGATCTTCTTTAAAACTTTGTTTCAAAGTTGAAATAAATTCACTTTGAATTTGTACAAAAGTTAGATTGTTCAGCATAGGCATCCGACTTAAGGTATTTGCCACGGCATTGAACTTTCCTTTCCTATACCTTAGTTCATAATCAAACTCTTGTAATTGTTCAGCCCATCTAGCTTTTCTACCTGTCAAGTTTGGTTGGTTTGCAAACCACTTGATGCTCTCTTGATCAAAGACTATGGTTAACTTTGATCCATACAGGTAATGGTGCCATTTCTTCATAGCATTTATTATAGCGAACATCTCTCGCTCATAGGTAGAATATTTTTGTTGAGCAAGAATTAGCTTTCTACTTTTGAAAGCTATTGGTTGACCTTCTTGGCTTAGTACTACTCCTAGTGCATATGAACTTGCATCTGTTTCTAATTGGAAAGGTTTATTTGGGTCTACAATTTGTAGAACCAGGGCCAAAGCTAAAGCAATTTTAAGCTCTTGAAAGCTTCTTGCTTGCTCCCCTTTCAAAGTAATCTTCTGATGCTTCCCTTTGAGTTGATCTGTCAAAGATACTGCTATCTTGGCATACCCAGCAACAAACTTTTGATAATATCCTGCCAATTAGAAAAAAGTTTCTAATTCTCAAACTATCTTGGGCACAAGCCATTTAAGAATCACTTGGACCTTATCTCAGAACTTTGATTCCTTCCATGAAAATAATATGGCCTAAATACTTTACTTCTTTGGTAAAGAAATCACATTTTGACTCTTTACCGTAAAGTTGATTATTGCGAAGAAGTTTAGAAACTTGTTTCAGATGTTCTAGATGACTTTCATGATCTATGTTGTAGATCAATATGTCATCTAAAAAAACTACTACAAACTTCCTAAATATGGTTGTAAGACTTGATTCATCAAGCTCATAAATGTTGTAATTGCATTTGTTAACCCGAACGACATTACCAACTCATAATGACCATACTTTGTATGAAAGGTTATTTCAAGAATATCATCATCTTTTATTTTGATCTGATGATTTCCTTGGCATAAATCAATCTTTGAAAAGATTTTAGCTCCCTTCAGGTTTTCGAAGAGATCTTCAACCAACGGCATGGGATACTTATTCTTTATAGTAAGATTCTTTAACACCCTATAGTCCACACACAGCCTCATAGTACCATCTTTCTTTTGTACACAAAGGATGGGTGTAGCCCAAGGGACTGGCTTGGCTTAATAAATCCTTTGTCCAGATAGTCCTTGATCTGTTTCTCAACTTCCAGATTCTAGACATAGGGGAGTCTATAGGGGATTTGAGATTTTGGTTTGGTTCCCGGAAGCGGATCTATTCTATGATCAATATCTCCATGAGAGGGTGGCAAGTCATGGGGAAGTTCCTTAGGGAACACATCTTTAAATTCCTTCATTAATTCATTGAATTTAACATACAATTCGAAAGGAATAAATACAAGATATAAGAAACTTATTTTGTATTATAAAAATCAATTATATTAGTGCTAAGGAACAAAAAAGATTGGATCCTAGCTTCATTGCTTACAAGTTTCTTTAATTCTATGTGTGAAATCAAAGGGGTGCTTGGAACGTTGTGTTTACCCTTGATCTTATACAATACTCCTTCACGTTGGAATTCCAAAGTGTCTATATAGTAACACTTGTACAATGAAGGTCCAAGACTCCAAAGCCACTTTCTCCCTAGAACCAAATCTACTCGGTCCATGTTCATAATTTGGAAGTCCAATTTGTCTTTATACTCTTGGATTTCCAGTTCCAAATTTGAAATCATGGTATCCCAATCATGGTTGTCCTACCCATGCATCATAGAGATAACATATCTATGAGGAGAAGGACTCTGAAGAAGAGCCAATTGTTCCACAAGTGCATAATTTACAAAATTATGTATGGCCAAATCGTCCACCATAATCCGGATGGTGTGACCTTTGACTGACCCGTACAACTTGACCAAATCATGTGGACCAAATTCTTGAGGTTGCCACATGTGTTTGGAGACTTGGCACTTATGGGTACTATCACAGTGCATGATCTGAACCTTCTTTGCACTTGAATTTTCATCCAAGTTCAAAGTTTGAATCAAATGAATCTGTTGTTTCCCTTTACCTTTTCAATCAAAGAGGCCTTATTTTCTCTTCCAACTGGAAAGGTCCTACTACGATGTCCTAGCTTGAGTCGTTTAGAACACAAGTTTTCCTTTTGTGCTCTAACAATATCTTCTTGAGAAAGCATGTCTAAAAATATGAGGTTTTTTAGATGTGCATTCAAATGATCTTGGCCCTTTGCCCTTGCATTTAGTGTAATTTTTATGGGAATAACCACTATCTTGTAGGACATCCAAATGGGAATTATCCTCATAAATTTGTGCAACCTTAATTGCTTCATCAAGTGATTTAGGCACGTATCTCTAAACCTCATTACGGATTCACTGGTTAAGTCCTCGGACAAAACCATGAAGCCGATGGAAGTCATCAAGGTTTTTCAATTTTAGAATAACATCTCGATATTCTGAAATGTAAATCGATAATGGTTTTCCTTTTTGTTGATTTGATCCCATGCCTCCTAGTTACGTTCCTCCTCATTCTCGGGGAGAAACTCTTTTTTAAAGAGACGAGTAAAATCAACCCCATTTAAAGGTTTTTTATGAGTTTTAGAGAGACTCATCTACCATCTGGGAGACACCTAGATATCGGGGTCTCTTCGGTGATGCAAGTGGAAGATTTACCCAGCCTCGCCATAGGAGATGTATGGTACTTGTTCATAGGTGCTCGATAAGCCTAGTTGGCTTCTATTGGGTAACTAATTATATGCATTGGAGTCAGTGATTCACTATGCAGGTAAACATGTTAGTACTTGTAGTTTTATGATATTTTGACACTCAGCATATGCTCATTTTACAGAGGATACTCTGGCAAAATTTTTCCAGATTTTTGGTTTAGTCAGCTATAGAGTGGTTCATTTACTCCTTAATACACTTATTCGTTGGTGTTTGGACTCTTCTAGCTCCATTATCATTTGATTCAGATCTCTACCATCATGGCATCAGAGGTCTCAGGCACATCTGGTGGATTAGGGTATAGTGCCAGTGTTCTAAGGAGGAGCTATAACTTGCAGGGCAAAGAGCATTTTGAATCTAAAGATTTTATGGCACAAACTTTACTCTATGGAAGAATTAGATTAAAGATGTGCTCATTCAAAGGAGGCAATGGAAGCCAGTAAATGGAATTTCAAAGAAGCTTGATCACATAGATGAAGATGATTGGGATGAGTTAGATGAAATGTCCAGGTCTACCATTCGCTTGCACCTAGCAGATAATGTTTACTTTACAGTATTAGAATGTGAAAGTGCAGAGGAGCTTTGGAAGAAGTTGTGCAATACATATGGAAAAGAGACAACACCAAATAAAGTGTATCTGATGAGAAAATTATATGACCTTCATATGAAGGACACAGATAGTGTTGCTGCTCATCTAAATGAGTTTGATGCTATATTCTCCAGTTAGAGGCTCAAAAAATGGATTGGATAATGAAATGAAAGCAGTATTGGTATTATGCACCTTGCCATCATCATAGGAAACATTTTACACAACTATTAGCAATAGTGCACCTGGTGGTAAACTCATCTATGATGACATATGTGGAGCACTCTTGAATAAGGAGATTCGTAGAAAATCTATGGTTGGCACTCAGAGTAGAGATGCATATAATGTTCGTGATTCTTACCAAGGAAAGAATCAACAACATGGCAATAGCAAGAACAAGGAAAAGAATGGTCAATGGAATAAGAGTACAAGTAAATCAAGGAAGAGGGATATTGAATGCCATTATTGTTATAGGAAAGGACACATGAAGAATGATTGTTATGCATTAAAGAATGCTAAAGGTAAAGGACATAATGTTGATGGGCATGTTAAACAGTTACCTGCACCATCTACTTTGACTGTAAGATTGAAGAAATTAATTGTATTTCTAATGATGCTGATGTGTTGACACGATAGTACTGTGCAAACTGAGACTCTTATGGCTGATTCTTTTTCCCACACATGGCTATTAGATTTTGGTGCTTCTTTCCATGTGATACCACATAGAGAATGGTTCTCTAATTATGTAGCAAAGTCTCTTGGTATCGTGAGACTTGGTGACTCTTACCAGTGTGACGTTGTGGGGATTGGAGATGTGGTTGTGCAGTTCATTGATGGTTCAAAATTTACTATGCATAATCTATGCCAAGTACCTCAGTTATCACGTAGTTTGATGTCAGTTGGTCAACTTGATGACCTTGGTTACAAGGTGGTCTTCTATGCTCAGTCTTTTCGTATATCAAAGGGCAATATGGTTATTGCAAAAGGAAGCAAAGTTGGCTCACTTTATCCTTTATTCGTATCACAAAAAGAACACTTGCTAGCTGTTACTGAATAGCATATGGATTGTATTTGGCATGGTCGTTTGGGCCATATATCTCATAGTGGAATGGAAAATATTTCTCGTTCTAGCTACTTACTTGTGTTATCTTTCTTTGATTTTTCATTTTGTGAGCATTGTCAATATGGAAAGCAAACTAGAAATGTGCATAGAACGCACATTGACTCCTCAATTCAGCCTTTAGATCTCATTCATACAAATGTGTTTGGTCCTATGCCCACTAGGTCCTTAGGTGGTTCTCTTTACTTTGTCACTTTCATAGATGATGCTACTAGAAAAGTTTGGGTATATCGTATCAAATTGAAGGATGAGATATTCCCTACTTTCAGAAAATGGCTTGCTTCAGTTGAGACTAAAAAAGGAACTAAGCTTAAGGCTTTATGTTCAGATAATGGGGGTGAGTATACCTCACATGAATTCAGCCTTTTTTGTCAGTCTAGAGGGATTCGTAGAGAGTTTACAACTCCTTATACCCTAGTACAGAATGGTGTAGCTGAAAGGATGAGTGACTTGGATTCTATTCACAAGAATGGTACTTGGGATCTAGTACCTTTGCCAAAGGGCAAGAAAGCTTTACCATGTAAATGGGTATATAAACTGAAATTCACATCAGATAGTGCTTCTCCAAAGTATAAAGCACGAATTGTTGCAAAGGGTTTTAAGCAACAAAATGGTGTTGATTTTGAGGAAATCTTCTCCCCAGTGGTCAAGATGACTACCCTGTGCATGTTGCTTGGATTTGTTGGAATGGAAGACTTAGAGCTAGTCCAAATGGATGTGAAAACTACTTTCTTGCATGGAGATCTTACATATGTGATCTATATAGAACAACCAAAAGTTATGTAGTTCCTTGCAAGGAAAGTCTAGTTTGTAAGCTCAAGAAGAGCTTGTATGGACTTAAATAGTCCCCTAGACAATGGTACCAAAAGTTTGATGCTTTTAGGAAGTCTCAAGGCTATTCGAGAACCAATGAGGATCATTGTCTCTACACAAAGAGATGCTCAGATGGCAGCTTGATATGCTTGATACTTAATGTCAATGATATGTTGATTACTGGGAAGTCCTCTTATGACTTGTCAATTCTCAAAAACAAGTTGAGTTAGACATTTGATATGAAGGATCTAGGAGATGCCAAACATAATCTTGGCATGCGCATTACTCGTGATAGGAGTAAAAGATGCATATACTTGTCTCAATGTGAGTACATATCCAAAGTACTTCATAGGTTCAATATGTAGGGTGGAACACCTTTACCCATGTATGTGAAATTGAGTAAGGATGATTGCCCCAAATCAGATGAGGAAAAGGAATTCATGACCAAAATTCCCTATCAATATGTTGTTGGTAGTCTTGTGTATGCTATGGTAGCGATGAGACCAGACATTGTTTGCAGTGGGAGTTGTGAGCAGATATATGTCTAGTCCTGGAAAGAAACATTGGGAAGCAGTCAAGATGTTTTTAAGATATCTAAGTGGCACTAAGGACAAGTGTCTATGCTTAGGTAGAGGGAAAGCATCCATTATTGATTACACAGATTTTGACTATGTTGTTTGTGTAGACAATCGTAAATCTACATCAAAGTACATTTTTCATTTTGCTGGAGGTGTTATCTCTTGGAGATCTCGTCTTCAAGAATGTACAACTATTTCCACCACAGAAGCAGAGTATGTTGCAACAAGTGAGGCATGTAAGGAAGCATTGTGGCTTTCTCATCTTGCATGTGATATGGGTTTACCTCACCATGTACCTCGTTTGCTCAGTGATAGTCAGAGTGTCATTACTTTGGCTAAGGATCTAGTGTATCATGCAAAGGCCAAGCACGTTCAGGTGAGGTATCACTTCATTAGAGATTGCTTAGCCATTGAGTGGCATTATTCTTGAGAAGGTTCACACTTGAGATAATGCCGCAGATGCTTTGACTAAAGCTCTACCACAGGATAGAATTTGACACCGTTGTCACTTGACGAGGGTTACTTGATTCATGATCTTGAATGGTCACTTGTATACTGTGTAACATGCCCATCAGATGGGAGGTATAGTTTGTATACTAACACTTAGGTATTCTTTATAACTCTTTATTTTTCTGCCATAGTTACTTTGGCCATATTGGCGTTTAATGGGAGATTGTTACCATTCGTGTCGATGTGAAAGGCCAAATGGCCACCGGACACTTCTTTGTATATGTTCTTTAATAAAACATATAGTGGTCTGGTCAGTCATAGATTGTAAGTTTGACCGCATTTGTAAGACCTAAGAAATATGTCTTTGTGCTCGCTTTGTACTGTGTTTTTCTGCATATTATGTTGCTCTGTGTCGAGTATTGTGTGCGGCCTTAGGAGCTCGGTTTTCTGCTCTAATGATATCATCATGGAGATCTAGAGAAGGAGAGTGCACTATGGTGCATTGCCATTGTAAGTTCGACCGCATTTGTAAGACCTAAGAAGTCTATCTTTGTGCTCCCTCTATACTTTGTTTATCTACGTATTCTGCTGCTCTGTGTAGAGTACTGTGTGTGACCTTAGGAGCTCGGTTTTCTACTCTGAGGATATCATCGTAGAGATCTCGAGAAGGAGAGCGTAATGTGTTGCATCATCATCGAAATACTTCACGTGTCAGTACTTGCAGTTTTATGAGATTTTGACACTCATCATATGCTTATTCTAGAGAGGATACACTCGAATTTTTTTCTAGATTTTTTAGTTTTTCAACTAAGAGAGGATACACTCGAATTTTTTTCTAGATTTTTTAGTTTTTCAACTATATAGTGGTCGATTTACTCCTTGATACACTTATTGGTGTGAGCACATTTATTCTCACATAATCTTTTTGGTTGGTCATTATTGTCCATTAATTCATTTTTCTGGGAAGAGTCTACTGAAATTTCTCTAGAATATGACACTTGGTCATCCTTTTTGAGCCTTAGTGGTGTTTGGACTCTTCTAGCTCCATTATCATTCTATTTAGTTATCTATCATCATAGCATCAGAGGTCTCATGCACCTGGTGGATCAAGGTCTAGTGCCAGTGTTTCGAGGAGGAACTACAACTTGCAGGGCAAAGATGGTTTTGAGATCCAAAAATTTGATGGCACAAACTTTGCTCTATCAAAGAATCAGATCAAGGATGTGTTAATTCAGAGGAGGCAATGGAAGCTAGTAAATGGAATCTCAAAGAAGCCTGCTGACATGGATGAAGATGATTGGGATGAGTTGGATGAAATGGCTAGGCCTACCATTCGATTGCACTTGGAAATAATGTTTACTTTATAGTATTAGACCGTGAATGTGTAGAGGACATTTGGAAGAAATTATGCCATACAAGCAAGCACCACGTGGCTTAAAGCAAGCACCACATGCTTGGTATGAAAAGATACATGCTTATCTGATTGCACATGGTTTTGAGAACAATCCAACTAAAAGCACTGTATATGTTAAGCGTGCTAATGATGTACTTCTGATCATTGTGGTTTATGTTGATGACATGTTGTTCACTAGTCCTCATGAGAAGCATATTGCTAATTTTAAGGCTGATTTACATGCCTCATTTGAGATTTCTGATTTGGGGCATTTGCATCACTATTGGGCAGTCAGTCTATACACATTTATGGTGGAATGGCTTTGTGTCAAATGAAATATATTGACACATTATTGCAATGTCTCAACCTTGAAGAATGTAAGCCTATTGCCACTCCTATGGAGACAAGCCTATTGTCAGTCTATACACATTTATGGTGGAATGGCTTTGTGTCAAATGAAATATATTGACACATTATTGTAATGTCTCGACCTTGAAGAATGTAAGCCTATTGCCACTCCTATGGAGACAAGTTTACGATTGAGTATTCAGGATGCTAGAGATGCATTTGATGTTGTTCTCTATCAGTAGGTGTCAAGCATTGGCAGGCGGTTAAGCACATCTTTTGCTACTTGAGTGGTACTCGGCTACTTGGGTTGTTTTATCCCAAGGGGGATCACTACCACCAGATTTGCATGCCTTTTCAGACTCTGACTGGGCTTGTTGCTATGACACTCATGTGTCCACTAGTGGCTTTTGCTTCATGCTTGGTAGCTCATATATATCTTGGTTCAGCAAGAAGCAGCCTATTATGGCCACTTCCAATTGTGAGGCTGAGTATAGGGTAGCTTTCACAGCTACTGTTGAGTGTGTGTGGCTCAGACACCTTATGGCTGATTTGGGTGTTGGTCAGTCTTCTGCCACCACCATATTCACTGGCAGTCAGAGCGCATTGGCAATTGTGAGGAACCGTGTGCTCCATGCTCGGACTAAGCACATTGAGGTGCATTATCATTATGTCAGGGAGAGGTTCTTTGTTGGGGAGATCAGCTTGGCATATGTGCCCATGCAGGAGAACATTGTAGACCTTTTCACAAAGGCTTTGCGTAGGGAGAAGTTTGAAGCTTTCCGCAAAGCTTTGGGCTTACTTCCTTTTGTGGATTGATTCCACATAGCTTGGCACTTCCTTATACATGAGTGCCAGCTCCTTGTTCACCGCATCACTTCTAGGGGGGATTTGTTGATATATTTAGATAGTGATGTGTGTGAACACACTAGGACCACCGGGGCACTTTTTTCCCTCTTTAGGAGGTTTTTTTCCCCCGGCTTGTATATACGCCTATTTTCTTCTTCCTTGTGCTGTTCGCATGCTTCCATAAACGTCTGACTCCAACATTCCAATGTTTCTTGGATTCATTCAATGAGTTCCTAGCAAACAAAGTCTAGTTTGTAAGCTAAAGAAGAGCTTATATGGACTTAAACAGTCACCTAGACAATGGTACCAAAAGTTTGATGCTTTTATGAAGTCTCAAGCTTATTCGCAAAGCAACACGGATCATTAATCTCTACACAAAGAGGTGCTCATATGAAAACTTGATATGCTTGATAGTTTATGTCGATGATATGTTGATTGCTAGGAAGTCCTCTTATGACTTGTCAATTCTCAAAAAGAAGTTGAGTCAGACATCTGATATGAAGGATTTGGGAGATGGCAAACATATTCTTGACATGCACATCACTCGTGATAGGAGTAAAAGATGCATATACTTGTCTCAAAGTGAGTATATATCCAAAGTATTTCACAAGTTCAATATGCAGGCTAGAAAGACATTGAGTACACCTTTACCAAGTGATTCATTGCGACCTTTATGCCAGTTACCTCTTTTGAGCCACACACGTGCTCGCATAGTCTCTTTTTCCCGTAGTCCGCACATATGGGGACAAAATCCAGCGGGGTGCATACACGAGGGCAATATTTGGCTATATGCCCAATCTGCTCGCAACACCAGCATCTCACATAATTCAATATCGGGCCAAATCGCCACCCTCGATTCACATCATGTCTCGTGGTCGGACGAGAATATATCCATCTCCTATTTTGTCTAAAATTCGGTTGCCTTATGTTCGCCTTCTCAAAACCACATGCTTGCTTTTGTTGGGCCATTTCTTTAATGAAGGTCAAAGAAGATATGGGATCGACTTGGCTGTGCCACACGATTGGGGCACCAAGCGAACTCGTAGTACTCTCTATGAGATGTGCTAAGCCAATTCCCGGCAAACGCACCAAAATGTTTAGGTCTCTTTACCCAAGGGAAAGTGTCTTACATACGCCTATGTTTTGTTCAACTAACTTGTACTAGGCCACTTTCTTGTACTTTGAGTCCACAATTGCTCACGAATATGTCCTCTTTAGGGATCCCTAGTAGGATCGCCAAATGTTGAGTCCTAATGCCCAAGAAAAAGATGATTATACACGCTTCAGTTTTGCCCAAATCACTTGATTATGCCCACTTGGCCTACTCTAAGTCACCAAAGAATGCTTGAATGTATTCGTGGAAGAGAGGAATTAAAATCCCCTAATGCATATCCAATCATAGATCCCAAACCATATCTCTCTTTCTTTCCCTCTCTCTTAACTTCATTCGCTTATGCACACACACACATAGTCATTCCCTTTACCTAATCTTTCTCTCACTCGTGTTCCCATGTCCCTTTTCCCTCACAGGCAATCACTCTCTTTCTTTTCTCACTATTTCACTTATTTGCCCACGTACACTCACTTATACATTCACATAAACATTACCCCACACGCTCGCACACAATTAGTCTCTCAAAAAACCCATTAGCACATGCATGGATTTGTACACACCTAGCAATCCCCCATGCGCTCACATGCATTCTTGCGCATACTTTCTCACACACACACACCCTTACTCACACTTATATTCACTCTCTATTTTACTCTCACCTTTTTGTAATAAGCACCCGACATTTACTTCAAGAGAGGTAGTTTGGAGCCGTTCATGAATGCAATGACCATAAGTTTGCCTTATGTGATATGGGTAGAGTTTATAAATACTATCAATTCCGTTATTCACTAGCTCTTGACATCCCCCTTTTCACTATCTCTAACTTTTTCCTCCTTTCTTTTTGGATAATCAAACGTTGAAATTATAGCTTCAGAGAGCTTATGGTTTTAATTGCTCCTTCTATCTATTTGTTTCACTTGAAGTTGAACACTCACCAGCATTGTGAAGATTTTGTTGGTTTTATGATTGGAAGAGTCAGAACTTGCATGCTTTTATGTACTCGCTTGAACAGACAGACAACACCCCTTTAAACATAATGAACCACTTCTTGAAGCACTAGAACATCCCTATTAAACAAAGCAATTGAAGCATCGTGCTGCAAGCTACTATAACTCAATGAAAAGAGGATAAGTGTTAATAGCGCAACATGACAATCCGTTCCTTACTCACTTGCATACCGTGACTTGATGTTCTGTTCTTCTCACTCCCACCCTCTCTCTTATTTTTCCTACTCACACCAGATGTACACACAACCAAAGATTCATCTCAGTTCAGTTCTTTCTTCCCCTTTTTTGGGGCCCATAAATACAACCATGCTCAACTCCTGTATGCAGCAGCAAGACATCCTTCATAGAACCGAGTACGCATATCTTCAATACAGTTGGTACTAGAACTTCATAATGTTCACTCGGAGGTCATAGGGTGATGACATGAACTATCTATAACAAAGAAAAACAAAACAATTAGAAGCACTTATCTTAGGCTCGAGTCACACCTGTGTGATTTGAATCGATCTGTAATTGCCAGTCCTTCCCATCCTTTGCATCCCAATGCATCCGTGCAACATGCCTTTGAGTGACATTGGAGGATATGAATCATGCTAACAGCCTCCTTTTCCATGTGGATACCCACTACTTCGATGACCAAAATCCCCTTCAGCTGTCATGCTCTAAGACACACCACAACCTTGCCTTGTTGAAGTCGACGATTACTTTAAATGACACCAGGTTACAACGACATTTTCCCCTCTTTCTGGTCTCTTTCTCAATTCCCTCCTTCTCGTTGCCCCTCCAATGTGCCGATCATCGCTCTCCCTTCTGCTCACTTCGATTGAAAAGATCCCCCTTTTGGATTCTTCTTCCACAGTTCTCCCCGCAAATACTCACTCGAAGAAGGTTCCCTCCCTCTTCTGCTGGTGGTAATCGATGCACATCTTTGGCATTCTCCTACGGTATCGTTGCCCTTCTGAGCACATCAGTAGCTGAACAGCAACTCCCACCTTCTATTCCCTCTCTTTTCTGACTATAAAGACTCTTTTTCCCTTCCAAGGCAACCTTCCGATTCGATAGCCTCACAACTTCCTCCTTCCTCTTGCACATAGCTTCCTCAAAATCTGCAGAAGGCAATGAGAGAGAACCCTTTGTTTTGGTGCTAGCCCTCCTTTTGGATCTGTACTACTAACCCCCTTCAGGAAACTATGAAGATCCCCTTCTTCTCCTACTTTTTTTTTCATCATCACCTACACATACACACAGAAAACAAAAGGAACTTCCCCATCATCACAAAAACAATGCAAACCTAATTTCAACGTTCTACTCCTTCAGCAAGCCACTTGAAGCGAAAAGTTTTAGTGCAACATATATCTCTAATTGCCTCTTCGTTTAACAAAAAACAAAAGTGATTTGTTCTTCGAATACTTGTTCCATCATTTCCTTTCCAGAATTCTGCTCTCTCTGGTGTGCGTGATTAACACATCCTTCTATTAAGTTTCAGCAACAACTCCTTATTGATCGATCCACTCTTACCGTTCTTCTCATATGAGATGCCTTTTCATTGAACCAACAACTATTTCCACAACTCCATTTAACTCAGAAAAATCTAAAACGAATTAGAAGAAGGAATGTAAAAGTAATAGAACAAGAAACTTCCCAACATCGCTCGATATTTGCAAGAAGAACGGTACAAGCTTCAGTGGTGTCGAGTTGCCATTATGTGGAGGCAGTTTGAGACGAATGAACAGACTGATGCCCTAATATCTGCCCTCATGGAAAGCTACACAAACCCCCTTCAAGTGTGAAGTTGACCACTATCTCCTTCCCTTTTCTGCTACGCACCATTCAGCAGATATGATGTTTTTATTGAAGTCAACTTTGCTTCTCACATAGTAGCCAAAATCACAGTTCAAGATGGCATCCAGAGTGCATCCTTCCTTTAGTGCGAAAGAAACTTTGCATATCACAGCAGCGATGTTGAAGATATCTCATCCTCGTTAGACGGAGCCACATGAGAGCCTGTGAGAGTGAGCTTGAGTCCTCACTGTCGTAATCTTCAACGAGAGCATGTGAGAGAATCTAGAGAGCTTGAGCGTTGCACCCCTGCATGAGAGAGAGGGCTTGTACTCTTGTCTCACATCAGCCCACTCCCCCGATCTTGTTGATTCTCGAAGTACTTGACCTCCCAAAAATGCTCCACAGCAAGCCCATTATTGTCAAAGAATATCACAATAAGTCTAAGAGATCCGTTTTGATATGACCATCCCAGTAATAAGGGTGTCGAGCCTCTATTTCCTAATCTAGCTCACAACGTTGTGTTTACCCTTTCAAATTCAAGGAAATCAAGCTGTTCTATCAGCATTGTTTACTTGATGATTCTAATGAGAGCCTACGTGCTTCTTCCTTCTTTGCTCCTTCAACTGTGTGTTCCCCTGTTATGCGGTTGTGTGCTCACCCAACATGCGAGCCTCAAAAGACTCCCCTCGATTGCTGTTGGCTAGGCACGTACCTGCATTGACAAGGAAAAGAACCCCCTCTCTCTTAGAGAGCTTCTCCCCAGAACCAGTCAATGAAGAGCTCCCCTTGATGCGCGCTGGAGCACCTGATTTATCCTCAGTTTCTCCTCTTCCCTTACCACCTGTACGCACAGAAAACCAAAAAACAGGAGAAGAAGTTTCAGAGAGAGGGAGAGCGTATGCTAAATAGTGCTCCTTATTATCTTTCTACTGCTCCCTTCAAAGTCATGTTCAGGCTCCAGGACAAAAACTTATCTCCATTATCAGATCCACGAGTTTTCCCCTCACTCAAGACAAACACTCACAACGGCCAAAGAAAAGACCTCCGCCAATTCCTCAGCTTTCTTTCTGACAGTCATCTGCAAAAAAAAACGAATTGAACAACCTTTGGAAGCTTCTTTGATGCCTATGTCGATCAAGAACGGAAGGAAAAATGGTTGCCGTCAAATTACCACAATTCCGCTTCAGTACATTTTACCATTAATCATGGATAAAATGCCCCTCTTCCATGATGCCCATAAAGGCCACAAGACTTTTAAACCAAGACAATTGTGGTATTGTCCGGATCAATATTACCAGATTGCATTTTGGGCAGACCCTCAAGTGCTTCCTCATTATGTCCATGCTTGACAAATGCAGCTATGAGTGCATTCCAACAAACAACATTGCGAACATGAAGCTTAGCCACCACTTGTTGAGCCTTGATGAGTGCACCCCACTTTGCATACATGTCAACCAAAGTTGTGCCAAGCAATCGATTATCTTTCAACAATCCCTGGTTGAGATTTTCATCTTGTATATCTTCACCTTCGTCAAGTTTTCTTATGCTCGCCCAGGCTTTTAAAAGACATAAAAAGGTTACAACATTTGGCGGAAGGCCTTCAGCACGCATTTGACCAAAACATTTTAATGCTAAATGACCCTGGGCTTGCTGTGCATAACCAGAAATAAGAGCAGACCAAGAGACTACATCACGAAGGGGGCGTTCCTCAAGTACCTCTTGTGCTATTAAAAATGCACCACATTTGGCATACATATCCACTAAAACATTTCCAAGAGCAACATCCTTCACCAGTAAATCTCTTCTACCAATTTCATTATGAATTCGATGTCCCTTATCAAGGTCCTTTGCACTAGCACGAGCCTTCAACGCACAAATAAAGGTCACTGCATCTAGCAACAGCCCCTCGCACTCAATGTGATCAAGACAGTTTAATGCTTCAACACCTTTCCCATGGTGAGCATAGCCTCCAATTAATGTAGACCAAGGTATAGCACTTCGGACCGGAATCTCCTCAAGGATTTGCTGAGCTTTTGCGAGGGCGGCACACTTTGCATACATGCTAACTACAGATCCTCAAAGCTACCCACAAAGGTGTCTATTTCAACAAGGCTAGCCTTAGCAAACCCCTCATGCAGTGCAAGGCCACTTTTTACATCCTTCATTTTTGCACATACTTTCAATAAGGGAACAACGGTATGTTCATAATCTCTAATGATGGCATCCCATGCCACATTTCTTTTCTTTCCACAACACCCCCCTCCAAACCGCATTGATTGAAGTTAATTGCTATCGACCAACATCTTTTTGTTGTAAAATACCTGCATTCGTATGTACATTCTGCAAAATAGAAGTCTATTAGTGCACAAAAACCAATAGTTTATTCGGCTAACAAACTCATGCTTTGTACTTCTTCAGTTTGTCTTCAAGAATTTGACTTTGTTCACCTTTAATTAGAAGGAACTTCAATATCTGCAACAGTTGATACTTCCAATGCCTTTACTTTACTTGTATTACGCCTTAAGCTCTGATACCACTGTTGGAGACCTCTAAATCTCCAAAGGTTTGATCTATACTGATCTAAGAGCACCTCTATATCAGTTATGGACCAAACTTTATACAAATGTTACCTTCATTTACCAAATCTTCATTTATCACTTCTCTGAGTGAGAATCTTTCTTCTTCAAGAAGTCTGCTTCAAAGATTGACTTCATTACCTCCACATATCTTCAGATTTCTTCAAACTAATGATGCACATATCTCCATGCTACCTTTGTGCAGTCATGTCAACCATTAGTCCTTCAAAAGAATCATTAAAACTTTAATTTGATCCTTAAGATCAAAAGTATGTCAAAAATTGTCTTCCTGAACAAGCGACTTTGACATAGCTAACTTCTAAGGTTGATTTCTCACAGCACAAATTCCATTTTACTAAATGCTTTTAGCCATAGCTTCCTTACCTTCTAACTTAGATTTTGAATGCTCAGTCATCAAAAACTTTACATTGTGCACTGAGATCTAAGCAAAACATTGACACGAAAAAGTGCGCGACTCTGAGAGGTTTACCTGCAGACTTTACATACACATGTTCCTATTGATCATACTCACAGCATGAAAGGAATTAGACCATGAAACTTTGCATAGCTTCATTAGCTTCTAGATTAGATGTGTACAAAAGATTTCCTGATCCACATGATCAGGTTGAGAGACATCAGAGAAAGACTTGACGCTAACTTGTGAAGATGACTCTCTACACATCTATCTCTATAACACTTGGCTTCTAATGACTCTCACATGTATTTCTTTACATCATTGACTTATATACATATGATCCTAGACTTATCCCACGTCTATTACATTACTCCTTATCATTCTAAGGATCATCTACACTCATAGTACAAGAATTCCCATCTGTAATGTACATATGTATACAAGCTTCACTTCTGAGATCTCTTCACTTTCTCAAATGACTTCTTTCACTTCAATCTGATCATTGACATGCTCCAAGCTCTTTGTAATCATCAATTTGTGATTGTTTTGTTCCAACATTCTTTACCTGTAAGTCTAGCCAGTGGCCTAGCTATCTCTGCATACATTTTTATAAATCTTCTGTGGTATCCAATATGCCCCAAGAAACTCTGAATCTCTTTAGGAGATTTAGGTTTAGGCAACTTTAATATAGAAATAATATTATCTGGATCTAGAGCCATACCTTTAGCCGACACCACATGTCCCAAGAGGGTTCCTTTTGTCACGAGGAAATGACATTTGTTTGGGTTGAGCTTTAGCTTAGTCTCCCTACATATCTTAAAAACATTCTACAGCTGTCGCAAGTGATGGTCCAAGCAGTCTAAAGGGGTCTCTTTGTGAGATCCTGAAAATGAAGAAAAGTCATCCAAGAAAATTCTAAGTGTTTCCAGCAATAGGGGTCCAAAAATGAGGTTGACAGTTCTGTTAAAGGTGGCTAGAGCATTTCTGAGTCCAAATGGCATTTTTACATACACATAGGTCCCCCAAGGTGTCATAAAAGTAGTCTTTTCACGATCCTCTAGGTGTATGGATATTTGATTATAGCCACTAAAGCCATCCATAAAGTTGTATAATGCATGTCAAGCCACTTCTTCAATGATCTGCTCTACAAATGGCATTGGGAATCCATCTGGAATGGTCACCTTGTTGAGTGCTCTAAAGTCAACACAAATTCTGATTTTGTTGGTATTCTTCTTTTGTACTATAACCATAGGTGAGAGCCACTCTGAGTGTTCCACAGGAATGATGATTCCTGCATCTTCCATCTTCTGTATTTCCACATAAACAGCTTCAGCATATTTTGGGTTAAGTTTATTACTCTTTCCTCCTATTGGTTTGGCTCCATCAACCAGAGGGATTCTGCATAGTGGTTCAAGAAGGATTTTACCTTTTCAAGGAGCCGTGGGTGCCTCCACAACCAAGTGGCCACCAAAACTGGACGATTATTGTCCAGAGTGCCTAATTGTATTTCTTTGACAGGGTTTCTCTCTACCATAGTATCTTCGTTCTCATCTCCAACCTTGTTTTCTTCCACTAGCTTTTCGTGCATTGTTTCCTAAGCAGGGGTATTTTGGATCTCAATGCATTCCTCCTTGTCCTGCATCCATCCTGTAGGGATTTCTTGAATTGGGAAAGAACATTCTTCATAGTATGTTTTACCTTGTCTTTAGCTTTAGTAACTTCCTTCTCTATTGTTGTTGCATCCTCCTCTAAGTTGTATTTGAGGGGTGTCTTCTTGCCCCTTCTGTGGTCTGTGATGGGCTCTTCCAATCCATCAACCTGAAATTTCTCCTGATTTTCATCATAACCTTCAGTTGTGCAAGAATTATTAAGAAAAATTCCAAAACAAGAGGAAGAGTTGCCTGCTTGGAGCCAATTTAGAATATCCTCTTCTTCTTCGAACTCTATTTGGGGTTGGTCCTCTTTTTCTGGTTCCATGCAAATGCCAACTGTTTGCATCATGCTAGTCTTCCCTTGATTATCTAGGCCCTCTTCTAGATGTATCTGTGTCAGCGCTTGCCCTTTCTTTTGTACCCACATAGTGTCTTTACCCCAATCATGGATGACACTTGCATGCTATTGGGTTGTAGGGTATGCACACATCCTCATTTGTGTATAAGAACCCTCCCTAGACCAGGAGAAATAACCTTTTTTGTATATATTTGAGTGTCACATGTGAACACTCTACAAAAATCACTTTTTAACATTTCCTTATACCATAGTGTAGGTGACCTTGGGTATTATTCCTTTCTTGCTCTCTTAAAGCAAATCCCACATAGAAATCGTAGAAAATCCCCACGCATGCTTTTATGAAGATTTGTTTGTTAGGAAAGAATATCCTAGAAGATTAGCAGTTAGAGAGAGAATCACCTTTTTGACTTTTCAAAGAGGCACATGGGGAATAGAGCTTAGTCTGTTGGAGAATTCCTCTCCTAATCAGAGCGGAAAGTGTAGAAGACCTTCTCAGGATCAAGACTCTTGCCAACAGCAGAACCTTCAAATGAAAACTGGTACCAACTGAAATATCCAATGAACTTGAAACTTTGGTCACTCAAACTAGACACCTAGAGCTTTCAAATGAGATATGAAACACTCAATTTGGAGTAGATTTGGGTTGGCAAATATTTGATTCAAAACAGACTACCTGTCCACTCAGTTAGGCTGAAAACTAGACTTCACTAAAACCTGAATAACTCACAGAACATAAAGAATTTCATAAAACTGTTTTATATAGAGAAAGTACTCGAGATAAGCTTTCCAATGAATGTTTAAACACTAAAATTCGATACATATATTGAGAGATATGACTCTCACAAATAGACTACCCAAAAATGGGTGTGCGGCTGGACATACTCTATGAGAGTAAACTGAACGAAATGACTCAAAACAAATGAAGTAGCTACAAAGGGGATTGCACGCCTTCTTCCTCTATACTTGAGTGTCCTCCCTTGCCTCTTTTATAGCCAAGTGACCAAAAACTCTCATGATGAGTTTGAGAGCTCTTCTCCATCATTTCTCCACTACTTTGGATAGCCACTCCTCTTACAGTTCAGTTTTTGGATTTGATTCTCTTTTGAATGATTCTATTTTGATCTCCACTACTTGCTGAAGTACATGCTTCTATTTTTCATTTTTGTATTTTTCTTCTACTTGAAGAAATCCTTTTTGCAAAAATATATACGAGTTTACTTCTTTATTTTTAACACTCCCCCTCAAGCTCACATGTGAGCTTGCACCTTCAGCCATATCATGCAAGTTGATGTCGTCCTTGAACCTCTTGAGCTTAGAAGCATCTAGGGACTTTGTAAGCATGTCTGCAACCTGGTCATTAGTTCCAATGAACTTTATATCCACATCCTTGCTCAAAACCTTTTCTCGAACATAATGATAATGTACTTCTATGTGCTTGCTTCGTGCATGAAACATTGGATTGTTTGTCAAGTGAATGCTTGACATGTTGTCACCATAAATTGGAATGGTCTCCACCTGCACATCAAGATCAGCCAAGAGCTTCTTAATCCACATAGCTTCACAAGTTGCAAAGGCTAAACCTCTATATTCAACTTCTGTAGATGATAGTGCAACAGTAGGTTGCTTCTTTGAGCTCCATGTGATAGGTTTGCTACCTATCATGAACACATAACCTGAAGTGGATCTTCTGTCTTCCTTTGAACCAACCCAATCAGCATCACTGAAGCCTTTTACCTGCAATTCTTCATCATATCCATAAAACAGAGCATGATTGACTGTGTGCTTCACATATCTTAGCACTCGTTTGGCTGAATTTAAATGTTCACTTGTTGGAGCTTGCATAAATTGAGAAAGAATTCCAACAATATAACACAAATCTGGTCTTGTGATCGTACCATAGATCAATGAACCTATAATACTCTTGTATGTAGTTACATCATGTAACTTCTCTCCATCATTTGAGCATAGCTTCACATTTGTGTCCATAGGTTGAGTGAGTGGTTTGCATTCACTCATTCCAAATCCGAAAAGAACATCCAATAGGTACTTTCTTTGCATTAAGTAAATGCCATCTTTCCCATAGACTATCTCAATGCCTAAAAAGTATTTCAGCTCACCAAGATCTGAAATTTTAAACTCCTTACCGAGTTTCCTTTTGATCTCTTGTATTCCTGTAACATTATTTCCTGTTATGATGAGATCATCAACGTATATGCAAATATATACCTGCTTGCCTTCTTCTTTCTTCATGTAGAGAGAGGGATCTGCATTACTTGGACTATACCCACACCTTGTGAGGTACTCGACCAATCTTTGATTCCAAGCACGTGGTGCTTGCTTCAGCCCATACAAAGCTTTCTTCAATCTACAAACAAAATTTGGATGCTTTTTGTCTTCAAATCCAATTGGTTGACTCATGTATACCTCTTCTTGAAGTTCACCATTGAGAAAAGCATTTTTTATGTCAAGTTGGTACAATGGCCATCTCCTTGCTGCACTCACTGCAATCAAGGTTCTAATTGTTCCCATCTTTGCAACCAGGCTGAAAGTTTCTTCATAATCGATGCCGTGAGTTTGCTTGAATCCTTTCGCTACTAGTCTAGCTTTATGCCTTGCTAGAGAACCATCAGCATTTCTCTTTATTTTAAACACCCATTTATTTGGAACAATCTTCATACCTTCAGCCTTTGGAACTAGCTCCCATGTGTGATTGTCCTTGAGAGCTTTCATCTCTTCTTGCATAGCTTCTTGCCATTCTTTGTGTACATGCTTCTTCATATGCATCTGGTTCTTTGTCTTTGACCACCTGTGTCATATATGCAAAATGCTTTGCAATAAAACTATCATAGCTCAGCCTTTCAATTGGATATCTTGCTCTTGAAGACCTCCTTTCATTTCCTTTTGAATATTGCTTCTTCAACCGGTTCAACTTTACCTTCAGTGTGATCACCTCTTCATACTCTTCTTCACTTGCATTTGAATCACTATTTTGGGCATCACTTTCAGCTTTAGATCTTTCATAAGATGATGTTGGTGATGAGGAATGACTCCTTAGCCTCCCCTTCCATGTTGAGCTTTCTCCAAGGGATGTAGAAGTTTCTGGACCTGACATTTGAGTGCTTGTTTGCTGAAATTCTTCTTGGACAACACCTCCATCATCTTCGCAATCTTCTTCAAGAATCTTCTCTTTCCCTTTGTCTCCAAACCATGGTCTTAGCACATCAAATACCACAGCTCGTGAGACTCGTAGCTCCTTTGTCACCAGATTGTAGCACCTATATCCCTTTTGCTCTGATGAATATCCAATAAAAATACATTTTTCGGACTTTGCCTCCATCTTTGTCCTTAGTTCTTGAGGGATGTGAACATAACACACACATCCAAAAACTTTGAGATGTGTAAGGTCAGGTTTCTTACCGGAATAAACCTCCTCGGGAGTTAGATTATGCACTCCAGATGTTGTGCACTTGTTCATCAAATAAACGGTCGTACTAGTTGCTTCAGCCCAATAGTTTAGTGGCATCTTCATCTCGTTGAGCATGCATCTTGCAACTTCTGTGATATGTCGATTTTTCCTTTCAGCTATTCCATTTTGTTGAGGTGTGTACCTACATGTAAATTGTCTCTTGATGCCATTTTCATAAAGAAAATCTGAAAATTCTTTGGAGAAATATTCTCCTCCTCCATCGGACCTCAAGGTCTTTATGTAGCATCCTGTTTCCTTTTCTACCTGTGCTTTAAATCTCTTGAACATGGAGAACACATTTGATTTTTGTTTTATGCAAAACATCCATACTTTCCTTGAGTGATCATCAATAAAAGTGACAAAATATCTATTACCAGCCACTGATGGTTGTTGTGATGGTCCCCATACACCCGTGTGTATCAAGTCGAGGACATTCCTTGCCACATACTTGCTTTTCTTGAATGGTTGTCGAGTTTGCTTTCCTAGTTGGCATGCTTCACAAAACTCATGTAGTCCGGCATCATTGAATCTTGGAAGACCTCTTACCACTTCATGGTTGCTCATGTCCTTGAGCTTGGGAATGTTGATATGTCCAAACCTTTTGTGCCACAAATCGATTTCAGCAATCCTCTTGTTTCCAAACTGAATATACATCACCTTTCCATGCGGTTGTTGAATGTCCAAAGTGAACATCCTTCCTTCCTTCCTTCCTTGAGCAATGACCTTGAATCCTTCTTTTGGATTCTTCATAAAGCAGCCTTTTTCATTGAAGATAACATGATATCCTTTCTCTACCATTTGTCCTACTGAAATCAAATTCTTTGCAATAGTAGGAACATGAAGAACATCAACCAATACCTTCTTGTCACCAAGCTTGATATCTCCAACATGCTCAATTGCATGTTGAGTTTCATTGCCGGTCTCCACACATCCTTTTCCACTTGGAGCTTGTAGCTTTGTGAACAAATCTCCTTGGCATGTCATATGGTTGCTGCAACCTGAATCTATGAACCATTTTTGGTCATCACTTCTCGAGTTGTTGTAGTCATGCTTCATGGCAAGCATGGTTTGCTTGTCTCCTTCACTTGATGTACTCGCATAGTTATTTTGGCTCCTTTGGTTGCCTCCATTCAGCCTTCCATTCTTTTGCCAACAATCATTTGCATAATGTCCTAATTTACCACAATGATAACATGTTATACCTTTATGAGGATTGTATGAACCTCGACCTCTTCCTCTATTTCTTCCTCGACCTCTTCCATGTGTGTTGTCGTTTGAGTTGTCCTTGTTGTCCTCCGAGTTGTGTTGGCTGAAATTTGTGTTGTTGTACCTTCTTCCTCTTCCTCTTGAGCCTCCTCTTGAGTTCCTTCCTCTACCTCTTCCTGCATATAACATTTGACTATGGTTGTCCTTACCTTTGTTGCCTTCTCCTTGTTGAGCAACCTCTTCAGCCACAAGATTTGGTATAATCTCGTCGAATGTTGGTAGAGGATCTCTATAAAGAATGTTTGTGATGAGAGGCTTCCACTTTTCTTCACTCCTCAAGCCATTGAGGGCTGTTTGGACGATGTCTTCCTCTTCTATCTTGCATCCAACTAATGCTAGCTGACCTCGAAGCTCCTTGATCCTCAATGTATACTCACTAAAGCTTTGGTTTGAGCTTTTCTTCATGTTGTTGAGCTCGTTCTTGAGTTGCATCCTCTGAGAGCTTGTTGAGGTAGCATACACCTTCTCCAATGCTTCAAAAACTTCCTTGGCTGTTTCTAAGCTTTGCACATGACCAATCATAGTGTTAGAAATAACTTGTGAGATGACGAACATCACCCTTCGATTCCTCTCTTCCCAATCAGCAAATTGTCTCCTTTGTGCCGGAGTAATGTTGGGATCTTCAAGGTCCACCGGTTGTGGATCGTCTCCACTAACTAGACTCCATAAACCTTTACCTTTAAGGTAATTTATCATTCTATACCTCCAAAACTGAAAATTATCTTTGTCTAACTTCTCAACTTGTTGTCCTAAATCAGCCATTGAAAACTTCCAAGATTCAAGTTTACCTCAAGTATTGTGTGGCACTCTTCCTTGACTTCATGAAGCTCCCCCTTGATTTGTAGCTTCTCCTTTGCTTCACTTCAGTTCCAATGCTTTGCCTCTCCTAATCGCAGCGGAAAGTGTAGAAGACCTTCTCAGGATCAAGACTCTTGGCAACAGCAGAACCTTCAAATGTTGGAGAATTCCTCTCCTAATCGCAGCGGAAAGTGTAGAAGACCTTCTCAGGATAAAGACTCTTGCCAACAGCAGAACCTTCAAATGAAAACTGGTACCAACTGAAATATCCAATGAACTTGAAACTTTGGTCACTCAAACTAGACACCTAGAGCTTTCAAATAAGATATGAAACTTCAATTTGGAGTAGATTTGGGTTGGCAACTATTTGATTCAAAACATACTACCTATCCACTCAGTTAGGCTGAAAACTAGACTTCACTAAAACCTGAATAACTCACAGAGAATAAAGAATTTCATAAAACTGTTTTAGACAGAGAAAGTACTCAAGATAAGCTTTCCAACGAATGTTTAAACATTAAAATTGGATACATATATTGAGAGATATGACTCTCACAAGTAGACTACCCAAAAATGGGTGTGCGGCTGGACATACTCTATGAGAGTAAACTGAACGAAATGACTCAAAACAAATGAAGTAGCTACAAGGGGGCTTCCACGCCTTCTTACTCTATACTTGAGTGTCCTCCCTTGTGTCTTTTATAGCCAAGTGACCAAAAACTCTCATGATGAGTTTGAGAGCTCTTCTCCATCATTTCTCCACTACTTTGGACAGCCACTCCTCTTACAGTTCAGTTTTTGGATTTGATTCTCTTTTGAATGATTCTATTTTGATCTCCACTACTTGCTGAAGTAAATGCTTCTATTTTTCATTTTTGTATTTTTCTTCTACTTGAAGAAAATCCTTTTTGCAAAAATATATACAAGCTTACTTCTTTATTTTTAACATAGCCTATAAATAAAATCTCATTTTTGTAAAGAGGGGAGCTTTTGGTCGACGTGCTCTCATGTAATATCTCTTATCAATGGAAGATGCTCTCATTTACTCCAAGACTTGTTACATTTACATGTATTGTTGTCTTTGTGAGTGTGTGAGAGTGGTGTGTGTATGCCTATGCATGTCTCTCCTTTGTGTGAGTAGAGTAGTTGCATTCTCTTGTATTTTCCTCATGGACTAGGAACCTTGACTCCCTATTCTCCTTGTTTTCAAGAATGTGGAAAAGCATGGGGCTGTTGCCAATGGCTTGAACATGGGGGAGGTAGGGGTGGATGAGAGGAGAGTCACTCTTGAGCCTTCCTTCTTGCCTCCATGCAAGGTGGTGAGGGTTTTTGGTCATTCCTTGCTACAACCTCGACACTTTTTGGCGCCATTGTCGGGGATGGTCGGCCTTTCATCACTTGGAGAGCTCAAGAACAAGTTGTAAAGTATTGTGTTGCAATTTTTTTGCTCAATTACGTAGGATTTGAGTTTGTGCATGGCAGTTTCACCCTTCCATTGGGCCATTTGCTCCCATTTTCTTGTTTTGAGTAGTGTAGTTCAGTTCTTTTTTATTCATAAAAAAAAAACACCCCCTAAACCCCTTCTCTCTCTCACTCTCACATATACACACCTCTTCACACACATCATAAGCATCACTATCCATCTCTCTCACCCCTATCCTAGTGTTTGCTTGGAAAGAGGGGTGGGGGGTAGTCTTCTTGTTGTCCCTCCCTCATTTTCATTTTCAAGAAAAACAATTTGGAAAAGGTAATTGGTGAGAAATTTATGAAGGTTCTAGCCCCTTGATATTGGCACGAATGGTCTTCAAGTCTGACATCTGTGTCAATCTCGAAGTTTGTTGAAGGGGAGGCATTAACTCCTCTCCACTACCTTCTTGCCTACGCGAACATGGGTAGTTGGGGGGGCTCTCTCCCTCCCTCCTAATCTCTCTCTACATCAGTCATTTTGGGGTTGATCCCTTATGGGTTCCTCCTTTCATTCATGGCCTAGGGGTCGAGCATCCTCTTGCTCCCCCGCGATACCTGCCTATGGTGAAGGTGAGCTTCTCTGTGTCCGTGAGTCTATTTCCTCGTGCTGCCTGCCAAAGGCTCCCTCTGCTGACGCTTCCAAATGCATATGCCAGTTTCTCACCTCTCCTACTAATGGGTGAGTGTTATCATTGCATAACTTTTGGGGTTGAGCATCTCACAGCTCCCCCACACATTAGTACCACATCTTTCATCCTCACCTTGATGGGGTAGAGCTTTGTGCAAGCTTCCCCATGGAGTTTTCTTGGCAAGATTAAGTTTGCGTACTCCACGTTCATCACATATTGGAGGTTCTCACTCTATGTTCTTAGCAGCCTGAGTGTGGTCGGCTTTCCCTTTTGCGTTGCCTCTTGGGCCTTCACTCTATCAGGTTGAGCTGATTTTTCTCTGTCCGCATGCACGACAGGTTGTTGTTGGTTGGGTGGAGCTTCCCTTCTTCCCAGGCATGTGGGTTGGGTGTAATGGTCGCCTCATGAGTTCCCTCTCATGGCTATTACCCCACTCACTAGCAGAGGGGATGCTGCTAACCCTCGATTACAGGTACTGTTCAAATGATTTTGCCTCCCTGCCATAATTTCCTGGCCTTCTGTGTGCAAGGGTCGAGCTCTTCATGAGCCCCTTTTTTTTGAAGAAAAGAATTAAATCATTCGAAACCTATACTATCGTGCTATAGAATATTATGATGAAGCTTGGTTTCCCTTATACCTTTTGGGCCGATTGGTTCTAAGCTCCCCCTTTTTGCCAAAAGTACTGTTGGACTCTGGTAGCTTCTCCCCCCTCACTTCTCAAACTCAAGGCATGCAGAGGTGGAAGAGTAGATCAAGATGGGTGCATCATGACTCTTTGGTTCCACGATACTAGGTGATGCACCATCGGCAAAGGCTCATTGAGTGAAATGACTAAAGCTCAGAAGTCAGAATCTTCGTGGAAGGCAAATTCATGCTCTCCCAAGGATCTTCGATTTCTCGAAAGTTTTTAAGCCATCTGGTAATTGTATAATGCATGTTCACTGTGAAAAATACCTTTTGTAAATACGAGTCCAATATGATGTTCTTTTCTCCTCTACATAATTGTTAGTGTGTTCGGCCTAGCTGTGATACTATAGTCAAAACATTGTCCTGTTCTGTCATACTATGAACAAAAATGATGCTAACATATGGAATTACACAAGTTAAATTCACATGCTACTGTGTTTTACTCTATTGATTTGTCATTTCTTGTTAAATGATTTGATGAAGTAGGGGCTAGATGCCTATGGTTGGGCAAATGATGAATGCACGTGGCTTCTTGTTGTTCACACAAAGTTTTTATGGGAAAGGATGGCCAAATACACATATTTCCTACAAAACTGGGAATCATGATATGAGTTTATTTCGGTCTCGTTCTTTTTCTCATCACTGGGTAAGCATTGCATCCATTCCAGCACACCTTAAGGACCACAAAAATGGATTTTTTATTAAACAAGTCAAAAGAAGGGAAAGCATATGTGTTATGACTGTCTATGATGGCATGTTTCACTCCACACATGAGTAGGGAAGCTTTGCAAGACCTAGCTTCTAGTGTTCTTCCAAAAAAAAAATGTTTATATGCACGGTGGTCATTTTCAAAGTTGTTATGCCCTTATGACGACTTGATGCATGTGGTGTTTATGATAGCTCTATCTTGGTTGTTGGATAACTCTTTGTTGAGGGAAGGTCCCTTGTCAAATCATCCGGTCATGTTCAAAGTCCTTTAGATCCTATACAGGAAGGTTTACTACTCTATGTCACTCTGATCATGAATGAAATTAAGACATTGGTGTCTATTACACATTATTTTATGCAGCTCAGTTTCACTATCTATGTGTCGGAGCTTCATCAGATTGAATAGATTTGAAAGGACATTGCTCACTCAGGTGCACTCTCTAAGGAAGCAACGAAAGCACCCTTGCACTTTTTGTCTAACATTTGACAGATGTACAACTAGGAAGTAGGGTATGCTGGGGAATGTGGGCAATAACTCTTAAGTGATTCTAGGAATGTAGGATCTTATCAAACCAACTAACAGTGCTAATGGAGTCGGTTGCACATCTGAAGTATAGGACTTTTATGCTAGCTCTGGTGTTTTCTCTCACTTTGGTGTTTTTCTGACTCTTAGATTTGCCTTAGAATATTTGTGGTTGTTCACCTGATGGATAGTGTCAAACATGGTAATCTCAACCATGGAAAGGGAAGGTATTGTTGCAGAATTTGTAGTGATCACTCACAGTGTAGGTTTGAAGAATCTCGCAATCAGAGCAGTGTAAGGAATGGTGTTGTGAGATGAAGATTCCACCTAAAATTGACCACATACCATTTGACTCTTTGAAGCTAATTGCATATCTTTTGTTATAGCTCCTTCCTCTTCTATTTCCCTGTGAAAGTCAGATTGGTAAAATACTTGGGAGGACTCATGACTTTTTCTCCTTACGTATCCGTCCAACATAGTGTTGACTTACGGGTTGGTGGCAAACAAGTGCTTCATAATTTTATATACCTCATACCTATTTGGAAAATTTTCCAAAGCTTGTTGGTGCCTATCGGACCCAGGTGCATCGTAAGTCTACCCTTTAGGTTGCATATAAAACATGTTTATGTCCTTAAAGGATGTGTCTGGTGCAAGATACACAGGTTTTTTAGGATAAGGTGCTCTGATAGTTGTTGAAAAGGCAATGTCTGTTCTCCATGCATCCATAGCTCTAGGACATCCCTAATTGAGGGGTCCTTTATGACCCATGTTATGGCTGATAAAAGAAAATTAGTTGACTAAGGAACACTAATCCATTTTGCCTTATGAAAGATAAACCATGAGGCGAATGCATCTACCAGACCACTTGAAGTCTAGAAGGTATCTTAATACTTGTGGCCTTTTAGAAAAGACAGTTGTAGTATGGACCCTACGTCATAGGATACACGGGATGGAGTGAGTGGTGGATGGTTTGCCTTAAGTAATTAAGGTTGTGTCCTTCGGTTATGGTGCACCTGACTGCGAGCATCATTCCAATATGAATAATTCTTGACAAAAATTTTTAAGCATCCGGATCATCTTGAATATCTTTTGATGAAAAGGCATTGTTGCATGATCACTTTCCGTTTGTCTGAAGATCTTCATAACCAAGATCATAGGGAAGATGTCTTTTTTATTAAACCCACTAATGAGGAACTCTACCTAAACTTAGCCAATTCTGATTTGTATGATTGGGCAATGATCAAAAGATTTACTGCATGATGTGACATCATAAATTAATGCAATCACCAAAAGCACTACAAGAGCAATGCTTACTTATGTTTTTTTTGTTTATGTGCTAACTCAATTAGGATTTTAGCATGGCAAAAATTCTGAAGAATGTTTGGAGGTCATCTTGTTCTAGTAAAGCTGTTTAGAAGGAAACACTGTGGATTCAGACTATTTGGTACTATTAAAGTAAGAAAGTCACAAAGGATTGAGTGATTGTTTTTTGCCAGGGAAGTAACCCTCTGGTTTTACAATGCTCATTTTTATGGCTTATTTTTTATAATACATTGCAAGCCTACACACACAGAATTTAGCAGTGATCCTTCTTGACTTCTATAGATGCTTTAATACTGTGCTTTGTAGGAATGGCTTTGGATAAAACTGTTTGCATTTCATGAATGCTTGAAGAATGAAAAGAATTCTAGTTCCTTTACATCACTTTTATATGGTCACATCGTTTTGGGCCTTTGTTTGTCGGTTCCAATTATCCATTGCATCACATCATTTATGCTCACTATCATAGGAAAAGAATTGGAGAACCAAAATTTTTTGGATGCCCTCTTGTGGTTGGGAACTTGGATTGAGTCTGTTCTCTCACTCATGTTTCAGGTCTTAAGGACTTCAAACTCAAAAAAGATTAAATATAGTAATTTGTGAGATTAACCCAGTACTGAAGCTTGCACCAAACATTTTAAAAACAGTCTAAATTAATGCTTTCTATGTGCTTATGCATCCACCTTTCAATAACATTCTGGGTTGTTCATTTCACTTTTGAACTCTTATGCACACTCCTTAGGAGTATTAAAAGAGCATTGTTTATCTCGTGTTCTTGAGTGTTTCTTGTCACACATGTGCTTGTGTGATAACACGTTTAGGCATGGTGGCCATGGCATGGATGTAAGACATGGAAATCTACAAGTTCTTGTTGCTCATGGACGTTTAACCTTTTGAACTTCACCTTGTGAAATTGCAGGAAAAGGCCAGCTCTTCATGAGGACTTGCCTTTAGAAGAGCCAATCCTATAGGACTTAATGTCCCCTGAAGTGGAAACTAAAATGAATGTTTATCTTATTACGAGATCAGTCTACTTGCTCTTTTGTATGTCATTTCAGGTTTGGGAGCTTCTCGAGAAGGCATTTCCAGCCTTACAAAAGACTGCATAGTGGGATGCATGCTGGGCTGACTGCCCCCAAGGTGATTGTGTCGCTCAGCTTTGAAGATTGAAGATTTGTAGCTTGAAGTAAAGATTGAAGACTTGCAGCCTGAAACCTTGCAGAGTGAAGAATTGCAGATTTTGAAGACCTAAAGATTTCAGCTTGGATAAAGTTCAATTGTGTATGATCCTCTCCTCTTAGCTTTGTCGAGGATGACAAAGTCTAGGGAGGGGAGAGTGTTGGGTTGTAGGGTATGCACACATCGTCATTTGTGCATAAGAACCCTCCCTAGACCATGAGAAATAACCTTTTTTGTATATATTTGAGTGTCACATGTGAACACTCTCCAAAAATCACTTTTTGATATTTCCTTATACCATAGTGTAGGTGACCTTGGATATTTTTCCTTTCTTGCTCTCTTAAAGCAATTCCCACGTAGAACTCGTAGAAAATCCCCACGCATGCTTTTATGAAGATTTGTTGGTTAGGAAAGAATATCCTAGAAGATTGGCAGTTAGAGAGAGAATCACCTTTTTTGCTTTTCAAAGAGGCACATGGGGAATAGAGCTTAGCCTATAAATAGAGGCTCATTTTTGTAAAGAGGGGAGTTTTTGGTCAACGTGCTCTCATGTAATATCTCTTATCAATGGAAGATGCTCTCATTTACTCCAAGACTTGTTACATTTACATGTATTGTTGTCTTTGTGAGTGTGTGAGAGTGGTGTGTGTATGCCTATGCATGTCTCTCCTTTGTGTGAGTAGAGTAGTTGCATTCTCTTGTATTTTCCTCATGGACTAGGATCCTTGACTCCCTATTCTCCTTGTTTTCAAGCATGTGGCAAAGCATGGGGCTGTTGCCAATGGCTTGAACATGGGGGAGGTAGGGGTGGATGAGAGGAGAGTCACTCTTAAGCCTTCCTTCTTGCTTCCATGCAAGGTGGTGAGGGTTTTTGGTCATTCCTTGCTACAACCTCGACACATGCCTCAACCATGGTCTTCCAATTAAGAGGGGAAATCCTCCTTTTGCCAAAATGGCTCCAAAAGACACCCCAAAAATGCTTCAAAAAATAGGCTTTGAAAGCAAAGAATGAAGCTTTGAGGGATGAAAACGTGTTCAAGGTAATGTTAACCTTATTCTTTCCCCTTCCTCATACACCACAAGAGCATAGCTTAGTGGCAAGAGATTTCCACGGTTAAGCGAGCTCTGGGGGGAACAGTACTAGGATGGGTGACCTCCTAGGAAGTACCGAGAACCTCTATCTTCCTTGATCGTTGAGATCCTCCCTCGTGTGCAGCCAATGGTGCCAACGGTGATTTCAATGGCTTGGATGATAAGGTATGCCAAGGTCTATGCCTTGGTTGCCACCTTATTCATAAGCCTTGGAGGAAGCCAAGGGGGCAGGGGTGCTTGCTTCGATCGCACAAAAGGAATAAAGCTTTTCTGTCAAACTTCTCTGATACCAATGAAGTATTACGATGGCGATGCACCATAGTGTGCTCTCCTTCTCGAGAGCTCCATGATGATATCCTCGGAGTAGAAAACCAAGCTCCTAAGGTTGCACACAGTACTCCGCACAAAGTAGCAAAATACAGATAAAAACACAGTACAGATTGAGCACGAAGACAAACTTCTTAGGTCTTACAAATGCGGTCGAACTTACAATCTGTGATTGACCAGGCCAGTATATGTTTTATTAAAGAACATATACAAAGAAGTGTCCAGTGGCCATTTGGCCTTTCACATAGACACTAATTAACAACATGTTAACATGCATAGTGAATCATTGACTCCACTACATATAATTTTTTACCCGAAAGAAGCCAACTAGGCTTATCAAGCACTTAGGAACAACTAGCATACATCTCCTATGGCGAGGTTGGGTAAGTCTTCCACCTACATCACCGAAGAGGCCCCGACATGTGGGTGTCTCCCAGTTAAGAAAACCTCACCATGACCTGATTTATCAAACGTAAAATGCTTTATGCAGAGACGTTATCGCTATATCAATGACCACATGGACATACATAAGTGGTATCCACAAAAGCCTACATAATGTGTATGTGATCAATATATGCAATAAAACGGCAGTGAAAAGGTTGAATTCATATCCCAAATACTACCCAACACCTGCAAGTGTGTGTCAACTCTATTCTTTAGGCTCAAAAAACCTACATAGACTTGCATTGGCTACTCCACTACTAAGTCCTTTCAAGAAACCTATAAATTTACTAGTTTGATTGAAAACAAAGCCCCAAAAATAAATATTCATTATCAAAGAAGTACAAAGAGCACTCTTCTTGATGTTCTTGAACTTGCGCAAAGAGGACTATGCACAAAACTACTCCAAAATGGCTCCAATAAGCACCCCAAAAGTGCTTCAAAGTAGGCTTTTAAAGCAAAGAATGAAGCTTTGAGGGCACAAAATATGTTCAAGGTAATGTTAACCTTAGTCTTTCCCCTTCTTCAAACACCACAAGAGTGTAGCTTAGTGGCAAGAGATTGCTAGTTAAGCGAGCTCTGGGGGGGAATAGTACCAGGATGGGTGACCTCTTGTGAAGTATCAGGAACCTCTGTCTTCATTGATCGTTTAGGTCCTCCCTAACGTGTAGCCAATGGCACCAATGGTGACATCGGTGACTCAGATGACAAGGTATGCTGAGGTCTATGCATTGGTCGTCACCTCAGTCATAAGCCTTGGAGAAAGCCTTGGGTGGGCAGGCAGATGGTTGCTTTGCTTGCACAAAAGGAACAAAGATTTTGCATCTGAGTGCTATGATACCAATGAAGTATTATGTTAGCGATCCACAATAGGGAAATATCCTTCTTGAGAGCTCTGAAAGAAATTTTGAGAAGCTTGCGGAGGCTTGGAAAGTTGAGTTGCCAAGTGGTGAAGTTGGTCTAGCAAACCAGCATAGGACAAGCCCTACCTCTTTGGATAACAAAGTGGACCATGTATTCTTGTGGTTAGTGCAATAAAACCCAATAGGTACTTTGGAATAACAACAAGAAAAATTTGATGCAAAAGAGATAACTTGCACCTTGACTAGCTCACAAAAACCTTCTAAAAATGGATGGAAGTTGTGAATTCAAACATTGAGAGCAACCAGCATAGTAACAATTGGAAAAATTACTCTTAAGGTAGTTTCATACATATGGTTGGCTTGCTATAATGCATAAAATCCCTAATTTATAACAACTTTAGGAGGAGCAATCACCTTAACACCGAACTAGTGTCATCCTGATTTTTTAGGGATGTGCAAAGAATGACCTCGAGATTGAACAACTTGAATTTCTCTAGAATTAATGAACCAAACAACTTGAAAATTGTACACATAAACTAGATCATTATACCTTTCCAATGAGTGCTTAAACACTGGATTTGAGCTCTATAGAGAGCAACAATCTCTACAAGTTGACCGAGTCTAAGGAAGAAGGAGTAGAGAACAAAAATGGCATCAAACAATGATCAAAGAGTACATGTATTGCTTCAAATCAACAACCTTATTAATGTACAAATGTTGTGGTTTCTTTATATGAGGATATGGCCACACCTTTTTAATTGATTGATTGATTGAGAATCAATCCCAACCACTTCTAACTCATTGCTTTTAGGCCTTTTACTCCTCCCTTTTACAAAGGTAAATACCTTGAACCTTACAAGAAATGATCATAAGGGATCAACCAATTAATACAAAGAAAATATGTGCACATAAGTGCTATTCTTCAAGGCATATCCATAGCATCCAAATAATGGATTTGATGTAGAACATATCCACCTCAAGCATAATGAAATATTGATGTTCCAACAGCTCCCTTTCAATCTTAACTATGCTTGATTCTTCATTCTCTGATAGGTTGAATACATGTCATAGCTTTGAATCTACAAAGCTTTATCCCATCAAGTGTCTTTGTCATCATGTTTGCTATTTGCTTCTCAGTAGGAACAAAAGAAATTTCAATTTCCTTTTCCATAAGTTTCTCTCTTACAAAGTGGTATGGACTTCTATGTGCTTTGTCCTTGCATGAAAAATTGGATTTGCAACTAGATGCATGGAACTTACATCATCTCCCAGTAAGTGAGGTTTGGAACTTACAAGTCCCAAATCTGAGTACAACTCCTTGGCCATATTGCTTCTTGAGTTGTGATAGTTAGACCTCTATATTCTACTTCAATTGAAGATAAAAAAACTAATGGTTGCTTCTTGGAACTCCATAACACCAATTTTGAACCTACAAATGCTAAGTATCTAGAGTTACTTCTTCTATCATCCGTTGCTCCTAGCCAATTAGCATCTAAATAGATTTTGATATCTAAATTTGGAGAGTAGGGATAATGGATACCTTCATTAAGTGTCCCTTTGAGGTACTTGAGTACTCTCTTTGCGGCATCCATGCTTGTAGGTGAATGCATGAAGTGACTAAGCACTCCCACACTATATGATATGTCTAGTCTTGTATGAGTAGCATATATCAAAGTACCAACTAGGCTTTGATACACTTTAGGATCATCAATCTGCTCACCTTCCTAAACACTTAGTTTATGGTTCAATTCCAAAGGTGTACCTGTAAGCTTTGTGTTATCCATTTTGAACTTGAGAAGTAGGTCTTGAATGTATCTTCTTTAAGGTAGGTACATCCCTTCATTTGTATAAATCACTTGCATACCTAGGAAATATGTGAGCTCACCTAAGTCACTGATTTTGAACTCCTCTTGCATATGTCTCTTGGTCCTTTGAATGCCATTTAGATCATCACATGTCACAATAATATCATCTACATATACACGTAGATAGATAACCTCATTGTCATTTATCCAACTATTTAGGAATGCATTTTTCACATCAATTTGGAGGAGTCTCCAATTTCTTGCAGCAACTAGACTTATCAATCTTCTGATTGTAGTCATCTTTGCAACTGGTGAGAATATTTCCTCATACTCTATACCATGAGTTTGTGAGCATCCTTTGGCAACTAATCTTGCCTTATACCTACAAACTAATCCATCTAAATTTTTCTTTTAACTTTATATACCCATCTGCAAATAGATACCTTTTGATTGTGTGACATTGGAACCAAAGCCTAAGTGTCCATCTCCTTCAATGCATGTATTGTTGAGATATCAAGCTCAACATGTGATGATCCAAGATGACACGTACCAGTTTTTCGTTTCTTTGACATGTATAGTGGTCATGTCAGTATATGTCAGGGATACTTCATTGAGCTTTATTAGATTTATCTACCGAGAGTGATGACACATTTGTTCCTTGCCAGCTCACTCATTCACGGACATTAGGTTTTTACTTATGTACTGATCTTTATATATTGCACTTGTTGTATTCTTGTTTTTCATGTCATTTCTTGTACATTCCTTTTTATGTAATAGAAGAAGAAGAAGAAGATCATTCTTCCTTGCCTCAGTATGTGTGTGTGCTTCTCCTTGAGAGTGAGAGTGTGTGTGTGAGCTCTCTTCCTTATATCCTTCCTTGTGACATGGTATCAGAGCTAGTGTGGCTATAGAGAGCTCGTGGAGAAGGCGACGGTGAAGAGTATGCAGCAAGGCGTGGAGAAAATGTGATTCACAAACGACCTTCATTTGCTACGAAAATCGAGGTGAAGGTAGAAGACCTCAAAATATTTTTGTGAGTTACCCCTTTAGGTTCACTTGGTCAGATCGAAGTTTCGAAGCCATCTCGACCTCCGTTTCGAGCTCGCAAGGTGGGGCCCGCCAGGAGCACGAAAGGTAATGTACAAGCTATTTGTTAGCATGCAGGATAGCATGATTGGACACATACAGGATGCCAAGACTCCAAAAGAGGCTTGGAACAGTTTGGTCACATTGTATGAGACCAATACAAAGGCACGGAAATTGCAACTCAAGAACGAGTTGCATACATTGGAGAAGAAGAGCATGTTGGTAAGTGACTACACCTTGAGAATCAAAAGCATATGTGAGTCACTTGCATCTATTGGCGTAAATGTAGATGATGATGATAAGGTCGAAGTGTGCCTTTGTGGTTTAGGAGTTGCATATAAGCAGTTCAGAACTTCTATACACACCAGGGAAAATATTCCGAAATTTGTTGATTTGGTATCCATGCTGATCATTGAAGAAAAGAATCTTGGTGAGGATTTAAACTCCCAAGGCAAGCCCAGTTCTGAGCAAGTATTCTACTCTGGCAGAGGAAGAGGCAGAGGTAGAGGTTTCGAAAGTGGAAGAGGAAACAGTAACCAAGACCAAGGTCAACTTGAACATTCTCACCTTTGGTCTTGTCATGCTTTGGACCTTTGTTCTTCCCTTTCCACTTGCTCTTGCCTGCAAAGTTGGCTTGGGAAGCCTCCTCTTCATCTTCTTCCTTCTTCTTGGCTTTCAGCTTCTTGTCCTTCTTATCTCCATATAGAGTACTAATTGAATTACCATGATAGGAGTTACCTTCCTTTATGCTATTATTGGCCTCTTGATTGAAGATTTTTCCAAGAAAGATGTTGAAGCATGGAGTTTGCACATCCATGATGAGATCATACGCTATGGTGAAATATTTCCATTGCTTTTCACCTCTAATCCCATTGAGAATTCGCCTCATGATGGCATCTTCTTCAATCAACTCTCCAATGGATGCCAATTGATCAACAACCTCCTTGATCTTTCTAACAAACTTTGTGATGGTTTGTTTTGGACTCTTCTTCATCTGGTTGAACTCATTCCAAAGATGGTTCTTACTTGCCTTTGTAATAGCATAAAAGAATGTCTCTAGGGCATCCTAAGGCTCTTGAGATATCTTTCATCCTTTAATATGTGGTAATAGAAAATTAAAGATAGATCTGAGTATGTATGACCTTGCTTGAGCATCCCTTGCACACCAAAGTGTGAGCCTATCTATTTCGTCTTGAGTAGGTCCTCTTTTGGATCTTAGAATAGGCATTGCTTCATCACTTGATACAATCCCATATAGGTTTCTTCCTTGCAAATAAGCCTCCATTCTAGTTTTCCAAGCAGCATAATTGTGTCTATCAAGCTTCTCAATCATTGATGGAAAGGCATCTCCCATCTTGAAGTTGCTCTGATACCACTGAAAGAAAGTTGGAGAAGCTTGGGGACGCTTGGAAAGTTGAGTTATATGTGGTGAAGTTGGTCTAGGAAACCAGCATAGGACCAGCCCTAGCTCTTTGGATATGTAAAGTCGACCTTGTAGGCTTGTGATTAGTACAATAAACCCTAATAGGTACTTTGGAACATCAACAAGAACAAGTTGATGCAAAACAGATAACTTGCACCTTGACTAGCTCACAAAAACCTTCTAAAAATGGATGAAGTTGTGAAGCACAGTAAAAATTGGAAAATATCCTCTTAAGGGAGTGTCATACATAGGGATGGCTTGCTATAATGCTTAAAAGCCCTAATTTATAACAACTATAGAAGGATCAATCACTTTAACCCTAAACTAGTGTCATCTTAATTTTTCAGGGATGTGTAGAGAATGACCCCGAGATCGAAAAACTTGAATTTCTCTAAAACTAATGAGCCAAATGACTTGCAAATTTGTACACATAAACTAGACAGTTATACCTTTCAAAATAAGTGATTAAACATTGGATTTGGAGCTCTATATAGAGAGCGGCAACCTCTGTAAGTTGGTAGAATCTCAGGAAGAAGGAGCAGAGAACAAAAATGGCACCAAGCTATGATCAAAGAGTATATGTATTGATTCAAATCAACAACCTTCCTAATGTACAAATGTTGTGGATTCTTTATATAGAATCTTGAGGATATGGCCATGCCTTTTCTCCATGAATTTGAATTCAAAATTAGGTACGTTTGTTAGTTTAGATTGATTGGACTCTTTTCCTACAATCTAGGAAAAGAGAAAGTTTAAATCAAATCTACTTTTTGATTGATTGATCCCAACCAATTCTAACTCGTTGCTTTTAGGCCTTTTACTCTTCCTTTTTACAAAGTTAAATACCTTGAACCTTAAGAAATGATTATAAGTGATCAACCAAATAATACAAAGAAAATTTGTGCACATAAGTGCTATTCTTCAAGGCATATCCATGGCATCCAAATAATGGATCTGATGTAGAGCATATCCACCTCAAGCATAATGAAAGCTTGATGTTCCAACAAGATCCACGATGATACCCTCGAAGTAGAAGATGAAGTTCCAAATGCCATGCATGGTGCTCCGCATAGAGGCTCCAAAATATGCAGAAAACATACAGTACACAGAGAGCATGAACATAAATTTCTTGGTTGTTACAAATGCAGCCAAACTTACAATCTATGGCTGACTAGAACACTATATGTTTTATTAAAGAACATATAAAAAAGTGTCCGACGACCATTTGGCCTTTCACATGGACACTAATGTTAACACTAGAAAGTCAAGATAAAGACAAGGGCTCATGGATATATCTCTTATAGTGGGTCATGCCACCTTGTAATGTACTCATCCTTTACATGTTCCCTTATCCCATTATATCTATTCATAGGAGTATCACTCCTCAATCCTCTTAAATTTGGGCATTCTCTAGCCATATGTCTCATTTTATTACAACTCCAACAAACTAATTTCCTTAAGTCAAATTGCACTCTTTTTGTATGTGCTCATGAACTCCAATTCAGTTTTCTTTTCAATATCCCATATTCTTAACAAGCTTGAAATACCCTTCAACTCCAATCATGTGTGCCACACATCTGCTCTCTTCCATTCCTTGCTTTGTTGCAGTGTCATTGATGCTTGAATACACTCCAATGCTCTCACATACATGTGCAAACAAGTGGGTTCAACTTTTGCAAAGAGATTAGCTTTAAGCTTTTCTAACAGCTTCGCTACCTTTTTCTTAGTGATATTAACTACCTTAGGGCTCTCTTGGTTTGCTTCTAAGATTCTTGAATGTGAAAGGAGCCTCTCTCTATGCATTTGAAACACACACTGAACCTCTTCCCAAATATCACCTCATGCTTTACCTCTTCTAGACTAATTAGTCTCTTTGGCCTAATATATTGCTCGACTTTTTCATCATTTAGTCCACTAGGAATCATCTCTTAAGGTCTCTTTATAAGGTGCACTATTTCCCAACCTCCTCACAATGGTATCCATTTGATCAATATATCTATCAATACTCTCATTGGCCCCTTGTTGTAAGTGGTCCAACTACTCGGCTAGACTCTCTTCAAAACCCTTCTAAACTTTCTCGAGAAGTGGGTCTTTAGACCATTGTAAGCTACTTTCTCTTGCATGCTCAAGTTGGCATACCATTCACTTGCATCAGCTCTCAAAATCACAGGGAAGATATACAATTTTCTACCTTCATCCACTATCTCATGGGCACCACAAATTACCTCAAATAATTGAATGTGGGCATCAACTAGATCTTCATTGAGGGAGCCTAGAAATCATGGAAAGTTGCTAAGAGGTACCGCAGGTCTTTGAGCCATTTTGTTTGGGTTTTGAAGGTTGTGTTGCTCTAAGGAGCACTAAGTGAGCCTATAGCAGTCTCTTTGAGGTATGTCTAACCTTTCACAATAGGATCGCCAAATGACGAGAATCCTTAGCCCAAGAAAACAATGTTTATTTCCAACTAAATTCACTTTGATTCCTTTTTGGCAAACTTTTATTACCCTAGGCTGGCAAATGTGCACAAATACACTCCCTTTTCCGATCCCTAGTAGGCTGAATTGTTGGATTGCACTCTTAAGTTTGATTCTCACCCAAAAGTCAGCCTTAACTTGAAGTCCTCATTCTCGCCTAAGTCAAATCTCCTTTAACTTTCATTTCAGCTAGACTTTGGGCCTTGTTTTGTCGTTTTGACTTAGACATTTCTCACACACAAGTTATACTCATAGAAGCACCTATAGTTTCGCATTCCCACACAACATTATACACACCCACACACTCCTCCTATTTTCATTCAAGCACATAGCAGCACTTCATTCTTTTCTCTCCTATTCACATCCACTACTCACTCGCAAAATCCCTCTAGCTTTTATGCTCACTAACTACTCGCACTCCTCGTTCCCACACTTATATACCACTCATGTCAGCTTACACACCTTCTCGTCTCTCACACTCAGTTAAGAACACACCCATATACATACTACATACACTCAAAATACAACTTTAATCATCGATAGTCATGCCTATGGCAACACATACACATACATAACAATATAGCTATTTATAGTCCACATTTTTTGTGCTTCATACATGCAACCTTTCTCATTCTCTTCTATTCTCTTCTCCTCTCTCTTTTCCAAACTCATAGAACACCACAAAGCCATTCACTCCTGTTTTTCACTTATCTCGATTTCAGCTCTTCTATTCCTTCTTTCTCTCTTTCGCTCTCTACTTTTCTTCTCTTCACTTCACTGCCCACTACTCCAGTCGTTTACTTCTCTCACGTTTCTAAGTCTAATGCAAACTCTCCATTATTCTCTCACATGCACACGATATATACACAAAATAATATAAGCATGTGCACAAAATCACAGACGTCCATACGATCAATTTGGCACTTTTTTTTTCTGATAGACACATACACAACATGAGGAGCTGACACTCCCATTTTTCTTTAGGCACACACATAGAATTAGCAACACACATACTTCTTTATTCTCGTACTCAGATTTTTTTTTTTTACACTAATAGATATGTTTGAATCTCTCCCTTTTTGCATGCTTTTGTGCTCTTTCTATGCCTGCATTCATTTGCTAGTTCAACTCCATTATAGTAATCTAGTAGCCATTAGAAGTCTGAAACATAAAATCCTCTCACTCTTAGAGTTTTGATAAGAAAAGATCAATGCATATCTTTGTCTTAATTTTGCAAAGAAGAATAATTCTACAAACTCGATACTTATTTGCATTCAGTTGCATTTTAGTTCCTTGAGGAAAGTATCTAAAAACATCGGGATAAGAGCACGTGAAAGCCTATGAGATATTTGTCCTTGAAACTAAGGAAAACAATGAGTAGCAACATCTATTTAGTTACAATAGATAGATCTAACTCCTACTACTTTGTGCCAAAGTTTTGATCTCATGTTATAAAAACAAAATAGAACAAGTGATGCTTTAGATATTTATACCTTTGTCTTCCACTCTTTCCAATTTGGAAGCACAAACGACCTTGTTATCCAAAATACATGATCAACTCTATGTCTCACTACTCTACAACAACATCATATGTGTAGATGACCACCTCTTTTCCTTTTGTTCTTCTTTCACCCAATTCCTTTAGACTCCACGTTTCATTCCTATTGGTTGTTCCCTTCATCTTCAAATACAAAAATCACCAAAATCATTTCTGATTTGATAACAATGGCTTCAATATGTATGAAGAACTTCATCTGCATTTAAGGGCTTTGATTATATATCTCTGAAAGTAGCTTGAAATTTCAAAAGCTCTTCCTACTTTTGCTCCATTTTTTTGTGGAGCCAAAGAGGCTACAGAAATTTCCAAAGAAATGATTCAGGTAATGATAGTAAAGGATGTTGGAATTATGGTAAACCTGGACACTTTGAACATGGTTGCAGGTTGAAGAATCAAAATAACATAAGGAAGCAAAACAACTATGCATCCACATGTGCATATGATTCTGAGAAGTTGTTCATGGTCCAACATCACATGATGAATACGATGTCTACTAATGTTTCAAAATCGAATGGCAATGTGTGGTATGTTGATTCAAGTGCTTCAAATCACATGCCCATTCATGCAGAATGGTTTAGTAGTTTGCAAAAATTACCAGTTCCTGGATATGTTGAAATGGGTGATGACACATCACATCCTATCAAGCATACATGAAACATAGCATTATCTATGGAGGACGAGAAGGTAAAACATCTTGCTGATGTGATGCATGTTTCAAATACAACAAAGAATCTGGTTTCTATTGGACAAACGGTTGACCAATGGTTACAAGTCAGGTTCAATGCTGATGGGTTATATGTAGAAGAGTAACAAACATGATGGAAGATTGATTGCCAAAGGAAACAAAGTGGGTAGGATGTTCACTTTAAATGTGAAAATTCCTGAGACGAATGAAGCCATGTTTGCAAAAAGTATAGGAGTTATTTTTAATATAGAGATCTGGCACAAACCAATTGGACATGCAAATTTGTAGAGGTTGAAATTGATGTAATCAAAGAAGATTTTCAATGGACTACCAAATTTCAAGGTTGTAGAGATGCAAAAGGTACACAAGTATGGGTATATTTCATGAAAGAGAAGAGTGAGGTGTTCACTCACTTCTAAAATTTTAAGGCTATGGTGGAAAAGTAGATAAGGAATTATATTCAGGCATTGAGATCTAATGGAGGAAGTGAATACATTTCAAACGAGTTCAAAAGCTTTCTAAAAATTCATGGAATTCGATGGTAGTTTTCATGCAAGTACACACCACAACATAATGGTGATGTTGAACGCAAAAATAGACATATTGCATAAAGAAAAAGAGCCTTGATGGTTGAGAAGAATATGCTTTATTTTTATTGGGCAGAAGTTGTGCACACTATTGTATACATCATGAATAGAGCTCTGACCGCTGTTGTACATCAAGTTACACTTGAAGAGAAGTTTACAAGTAAAAATCCAAACTTATCACATATGAAAGTATTTGGCTATATTGCATATGTACATGTTCCAGATGAGTTGAGGATGAAGCTTGATCCAAATGCATAAAAATTATCTTCATTGGATACTCCCTTAAGCAAAAGGGATATAAATGGTATAACCCACTCACACGACAATTGAAGGTAAGCAGAGATGTGTTTGATGAACTGTCAAGCTTCTATGTAGATGCCAAAGAAGGACTTAATCTTGACTCAAATGACAAAGGAAATGCTAAAAAATCAAGTGTAGAATCTCAAGTTTTGAGTGGACGTGATGCGTCCCCAAGCAATAGTTGCAACTCAAATCCATGGAACAAAAGATTACGTGGAAATTTAAGTCCAGTAAATTCATCAACTACATCGAAGAAAGGTAAAAAGAAACTTTTTGTTGGTCGTAAAATATCTACAAGTTCTGAAGAAATTGATGGAGATTCAAGCAGTTTAAAAAAGAGCCTTGATGCCAAACTTGGACTTCCCTCTATGAAGAATCCATGAGTAAGAAAGGCACATGCAGATGATACAAAGAGAATTGACCCAGGACCAAGAAGATCTATGAGGATGTGGAATTCAGTGCAACAATTGATGTATGAAAATTGCATGGATTTTCATTGTGCCTACATGACCAAGGTAATACAAGATGCTGAACCTTCTTGTTTTGAAAATGCAATTGGAAATGTAGATTGGGAGAAAGCTATGGATGAGAAGATGGCTACACTTTATGGAAATGAAACATGAAAGTTGATTCCATTGCCGCAATTAAAGAAACCCATAGGTTGCAAGTGGATTTACAAGTAAAGCACAATGCTGATGGTAGCATAAGTAGGTATAAAGCACAATTGGTAGCAAAATGATATGCACAAACATATGGTATTGATTATGAGGAAACATTTAGCCGTGTAGCTAAAATGTCTATTGTCAAAACACTTGTTGCATTATCTACAAAAAAAAGGATGGTCTTTGCATCAGATGGATGTGAAGAACGCTTTCCATGGTGAGTTACAGGAAGAAGTATACATGGACCAACCACAGGGATATGAAGATTCAAGGCACCCAAGATATGTTTTCAGGTTGCAAAAGGCTTTGTATGGGCTTAAACAAGCCCCTTGTGCTTGGCATGCAAGGATTGTTGATTACTTAACCACCATTAAATTTTCTATGTGTGATGTTGATCATTCATTATATGCAAGGAACGGTGATGATGACATCATGATTGTGGCTATTTATGTTGATGAGCTGATTGTAGGAGGCGATAATGAAGAAATCATTAAAGAGGGTGCACCTCAGAGCATCTAAATGTGGTTTCTTGGGAACTTGCATAAATTGACTTTCAAGTCCAACAATGTAGTTTAGATCATGCTTTGTAATTGTGAGATATATCAAACTTCCCACAATTTTCTTGTACATAGTAGCATTTTTCAATGCTTCATCTAATGGCATAGAGATTGGCTTACAATCACCGATACCATACTTTTGCAGCATACTCAAGGCAAAATTTCTTTGTGACATCCATATACCTATTTTTGTATGTCTAAACTCAATGCTCAAAAGATAGCATAGCACACCAAGATCTTTCATGTAAAATTCTAACATAAGGAGTTGCTTTACCTATGTGAGTGCTACTTTGTATTATGCATTGTTTTATGAAGCTGGTGTAGATTTGCAAGTTCATGGATACATTGATGCAAATTGGGCTTGTAGTATTCCAAATAGAAGATATACTAGTGGCTTTTTTATTCTCACTTGGGAGTGCAAAGATTACATGGAGCAGCAAGAAGCAACCCATTGTCGCTTTATCAAGTATAGAGGCTGGGTATAGAGGTGTTGCAATGGAAGCATGTGAAGCATCATGGTTAGAGATGCTACTTGCAGATTTAAGTGTGGAAGTGCAAAAACCAATCATCGTGATCTATTGTGATAATCTTAGCAGCATTCGGTTAGCAAGAAATCCTTTTCTTAATGCTAAACAAAGCATATGAAGGTACATTATCACTTCATCAGAGAGAAGGTTTTGCAAGTGATATTGATCTTGTTTATGTGAGGACAAATGAATAGGTTGTTGATATTTTCACTAAAGCACTTGGAGTAGAGAAGTTGAAGAAGTTTCGGAAGATGCTTGGATTAGAGGACATGATGCTGAGCTTGAGGGGGAGTGTTGAGATATCAAGCTCAACATGTGATGATCAAAGATGACACATATCACTTTTTTATTTCTCTGACATGTATAGTGATCATGCCAGTATATGTTATGGATACTTTAGAGAGCTTTACTAGATCCATCTAACGAGAGTGATGGCACACTTGTTTCTTGCCAGCTCACTCATTCGTAGACATTGGTTTTTTTCTTTATGTACTATTCTTTATATATTTCACTAGTTGTATTTTATCACGTCATTCTTGTATATTCCTTTTATGTTGTAGTAGAAGAACAAGAAGAAGCTCATTCTTTCTTGCCTCAATCTATGTGTGTGCTCCTCTTTGAGTATAAGAGTGTGTAAGTGTGCTCTCTTCCTTATCTCCTTCCTCATGACATTTCTCTCTCTTGTATCCAAGATATGTTGGAGCAATTCTAGAATAGCCTAAGTATTGGCTTGAGTCCCACAAATTCAAAGAAGAAGCCTTAAAATGAAGACAATGTAAAGTTCACTTGTGAACTACCTCTTGTAACTTTTGAAGACTTTACTTAATGTAAAAGTGAAAGAATCTTAAGTGGTTGAGTCCACTTGATCAAAAAGGGAAAGAGAAGCCACGAATTCAGGATTTGTGGTAGATAGAGAATCAAATCAATCACTAATTGATTGGAGAGTGATTGAGGGAAGTTAGCCTCCCAAGCTCAACTATAAATAGATGGCAGCTTTAGTCGTGGTTAGAGAGACCTCAGAGAAGACCTCAAAGAGCTAAGCTTTATGCAATATCAAGGTGTGGTTTCAAGGCACACATATGTATCAGTAAGTACATTGTATTGTACAATCAATATACTTTCATTTTCATGATCATTTGAGTTCATATTTCCATGTTCTTGTGAAGTGTACTACTCACTGCCATATCTCTTAGTTTTCTTAGTCAGATTGCAGAGATGGTTTCTCTGAGCTTGGTGCATCGTTTTCAGTGATTTAACTTGGTCGAGTTAGCTCTATAAGTCTAATATATGCTCACTAATTTTCATTTCATTTGGGTGTTTCATTCTTCAGTTATGTTCAGTTGAAGTCAACCCTATCTGTTCATTTTCACTTCTCTCTCAAGTACTTGACTTTTTTACTCATCTTGTCAGAGTTGTTTCTCAGTGTGTACTTACTCAAATTCAATGATTTAAAGTTTTACTGTCTAGTATAACCATACAAATTTTCATAATCATTGGATTCTTAAATCTTGAGTTATGCTCATTTTTCTGCTCACTAGTCTCATTACTATAGCAGCCCGTGAAAATCGAGATGATGTCATCACTTGTTAAACATCATTCTCAGTTTGTGGTTCATTATTTTTTATGAGATTACTCTTGAAAGTTAGCTCCTTAAGTTAGCTAGACTTCCCCAAAAGGAATTAAGCTAATTGTTGTTGTGCTCAGAGAATTATGCAAAACACTCGATAGGTGTATGAACCAAAATAGCAAGTTCTTCCCCTTTGAGCTAACTCCAACGTATCTGTTTTGATCTATCTTTTTGAGAGTGATCTTACAAGGTACATAGGGTGTCTAATACATCCATTGGCAAGCTAAAAGGGCCCACCACATACTCTTGAGTTCATTTGGCTGGTGTAGATCAAGGATTTTGCAACATCTCTTCATCTTCAAGCTCATACCTATCCATCTCTTCACAAGATAGGCTAGGTTTATTTCTTCTTCTTCCCTACTTGCTTCTTGCTCCAACTATCCCTTGTACTCAATCACGTTGCCTCCACTTTTCTCCAAACCTCATTCTGCCTTGCATCCTTTACTTGATTGCTTAGCCCACTCTTTTTTTTCTCCTCTTAATAGCATGGAGGATATTAAAAGCCTTCCTTGTTCCTCCACCCGCTACTAGATGATAGTATTGAACATATCATGTAGGAAAAGAGATCAGGGAGCTCTCATCCAATGCGGTATTTTTTCATTCTCATTCAATAGGATGAATTTGGGGAGTTGTACTGTGATGTAACTAGTTGATGCAAGTGGATCCTACTAAGAAATCCATTGGCGCAATTGATGTGATTCCATAAACTAAGTTAAAAGGTGTATGTACTGTGGTGACCTTATAAGTTTCTCTATATGGCCAAATTGTGCCTATATAGGTGGAGCGCCATGTCTTCGGGCTTAAAAGATACTCTTCTTGCAATACGCAGATTAAAGTCTTATTTGTGCTTTTTGATTGCCCATTAGCAGGTGGATAATATGCACAAGACCGTCAATGGAGAATCTTCTACTTGACAAAAACTTCATGCAAAATAGTATTGACATAGTGCATGCCTTGATCTATGGTGATCTATACATGATAGTCATAATGTGCAAATACATATTCAAACAGAAAGTGTGCCATAGTGGATGTATAATGATCTCGAGTTGCACAAACTTTAGCTCATTTAGTTGAGTAATATGTAGCAACCAATAGATACTTCTCCTATCGGGCCACACCATGGGGTAAATTGGGCCGATGAAGTCGATGCCCCAATGCTCAAAGGGTTGCCATCCCTTGGAAATGGTAAGAGGGTTGTGATGCCTACATCAAGACTGAGGCCCACACCTCTGGCATATATCACATTTTTTGGCCCAAACATGTGCCTCCGTGAAGAATGTTGGCCACCATAGGCATCAATCCAGCATTTTTTGTGTGATGTGTAAGCCACGATGTTTGGATCCTACTCCTTCATGAGCTTCTTGAAGAACTACTTGAGTTTTGTGTGGAAGTAAGCATCTGCGAAGAGTTCCATCGCAAGTTTGCTTGTAAAGTGTTCGGGCTATGTGTTTTTAGTTTTTACATCTTAGTAGTAATCTTATTTTCTCAAGAGGTGTGAAATTTGGAGGAAACATTCCAACATTCAAGAGGTTGCATAGTTCTTGATACCAAGAGGAAGAACTATCAACAACAAATAGTGTGACATTCAGAAAGTCATCCAAAATTTTGTACAGGGATGCTGCTTGGGGAATCATGCAAGACATGTGATCAGCCATGACATGGTGATGCCAAGGTCAGATTCATAGTTCAAAGTCAGAATCTTGAAATAGTAAGAGCCATCACCATATCTATCTAGTGACCTTGGGTTTGTTGACTACATACATCATGGAATATATTGATCAGAAGGATGTCAAAAACTCCTCCTTAAGAGTTTTCTAGGTAACAAAGTGATTTTATTTGAATCGGTTGAAAAAGGCCATGAAGGCATATCTTCTTCCTTCCAAACCTCTACTCTTGCATAATGCTAGGAAGCATCACACATGATCATCAAGTTCAATAGATTCTCCTCTAAAGGTGGGGAAATTGATGTTGATGCATGGAAAGATGGAGGCGAGTTCTCCTTGGGCCATGTCATAGTTTGGATGAGAGGATTTGGGTGAAGAGGCTCGCTAGTACTTGTCTTTGCGGCTCTGGAGTAGTCTCCTACTATGGTTGGTAAGTCCATGAGGAGTTCGAACCAATTTAAGAGAGGTATGTCCTAACTGGGTTCCGATCATAGAACATAGGAGGTACACTCGATGAACAAAATCCTTGAGCCCCTAGGTCCCACTAAGCATGCCAAAATTGTATGTGTTTTTGTTGTAAATGGCTTATAAGGGTAGCAAGGGTTGTTCAAGAGGAGATTAGAGAGGGCACAGTTTTGAAAAGCTTCGATAATGTGAATCTTACAATAATCAACGTGCCTTAGCAAATTTAAACAAAGAAATTAAATAACAACTCCGTAAAAATCTACACAGAAGAATAATATGAAGGATTGACTTGTTGTTTTTATAAATGAATTGTCATTACAACCTAGAACATGCAAATAATGAGCCTTGCACTAGAGCTATTATCAACACCAGCCTATGGAGCACCAACTCCTTACTGCTTCTACAAAGACTTCTCGAGCAAGCACTATAGGTCAAACATAGTTGATCCTATGGGAAATACAAAGAAGCAAGAAGCTCTTCAAGGAGTAAGATCTCTTGAAGTGGAAGTCATTGGAACACACACAGTTGATGCTATAGGAAATACAAGAGATCAGTAAGCTCTTCAAAGAGTAAGATCTCTTGAAGAGGAAGCTAGTCGAATGCACACACAGTGATCCTATGAGAAATAAAACAAGTCAATAAGCTCTTTGAGTAAGAGCTCTTGAAGAGGAAGCCAGTCAGACATGCAGAGAAGAAGTATTGCTGCTCTTACTGTTCCTATTCTCCTACAAGTTCTATATGTCAATCCTTCTATATCTCTATCTTTATCTCTCTCTATCAATGTCTCCGGTAGCCTCCTTTAGGGAGTAAGAGCTCTTGATCTTTGGCCATCTTATATAGGTTAAAGGAGGAATCCATCTAGCTGAGCATCTTCATGGCTTTGCCAACAGTACTCCATACAGTACCATCATGAATCAAGGCATTACTACTGGGAACTCAAGTTATGTAGCGGTGAGATGGGGAGGGAAATATCCCTCAAAATTAATGCATCATTTCAGCAAGGATTATCTAGTAAAAAGAATATCATTGGTAGTGGAAAGGATAGGATTTAGTTAAGAGGCGGTATATTTCCAGTCATAGTGTGATTATGAACTTGATGTTGTTAGAGTTCTCTAGGAAAGCTTTGTCAAAGTTCTTTCGAAAAAATTGAAATTTGATGAGGGCATCCATTTTGCAAAAATACACGTTAGGGGGTTCTTCATATGCACACCACTAATGGACACTCTATCCTAGAGTGAACTCAAGGCAACTTGAAGGAATAGGAGTATGAACTTTGCCAGATGATTGGAAGAGTGTGGGCCACTGAAGACTTATTGAGAAGGGGAAACAAGAAGACAAAGAAGTGCATATGAAGGCCAAAGTATGGTGGAAAGAACTTGGTGGACAAGGAATCCTCAAGCTATGGATTACAAAACTGAACTATAAAAGATTGTACTACAAAAGTAATGTCCGAAGAAGATTTTTTTTTTTATTTAGCAAAACATATGAAAGGGGCCAAAAGGTATGGCAAACAAAAATCTAATCAAAATAGTGGCAAAAGATTTTAGATTCTATTGGCTTTGAGCCTGGAAACATTAACAAGTGGAGAGGCTCATCTTGAAGTGTAGCAAGTCAAACTTCACCTTCACTTAATAGTGTAATGACCTTGTAGGGTCTTTCCCATAGTCGAGTGAATTTGTCATGGAGGTTCGTTTTCTTGGCCAAATATTAGAGAACTGAACCTTGGAAGGCCACAATGTCTTATCATTGCATGTCTTTCATTCGCCTTGGGTTGTCTCTAGGATAGCTTGAGCTTCCTCTTAGATATCTAACCTCTATTGGGAGATGAGTTGAACAGCCAGAAAAGTGTTTCCATCATTAGTTGTACTATGGCATAACTTGTTGATGGAATCAAATCTTGCCGAGAAATCTAGTGGTGGAAATGGCGTGATTCCATAAACCAAGTGAAAAGGTGTATGTCCCATCATGGCCTTGTAAGTTATTCTATTTTCCCAACTTGTACTTGTATATGTGGAACCCCATGTCTTAGGACTTAAAAAACACTCTTCTTAGTAACCATATAAAAGTCTTATTCGTGCTTTCTATCCACCCATTAGCATGTGGGAGAATTTTATACTTGATAAAACATTTGTGCAAAACAACATTGACAAAGTGTGTGCCTTGATCTCTGGTAATTTCTATAGGACAGCCATAATGTGCAAATATAATTCAAACAAAAATTGTTCCGCAATGGATGCAGAACAATCTTGAGTGGCTTGAACTTTAGCCCATTTAGTTGACTAATGTGTAGTGACCAATAGATACTTCTCCTTCCCACACCATGCCATGCAGTAGATTGGAGAAACAAAGCCAACTCCCCAATGCTCAAATGGTTGCCATCTTGTGGGAATGGTAAGAGGGTTGTGGTGCCTACATCAAGGGTGAGGCCCACACTTCTGGCATATATCACATTTTTTGGCCCAAGCATTGGCTTCCTTGAAGAGCGTCAACCACCAAAGGCCCGATTGAGTATTTTTTGTGCCATGATGTGTCCAAGAGGATGTTGAGATCCTACTCCTTCATGAGCTTCTTGAAGAAATGCTTCAGTTTTGTGTGGAAGTAAGCATCTGTGAAGACTTCCATTGTAACTTTGCTTGTAAAGTGTCCCAACTATATATTTGTAGTTTTTGCATCTTAGTAGTAATCTTCTTTTCCCAAGAGGTGTGAAATCTAGAGGAAACATTCCAACGGCCAAGAGGTTGCACAATTCTTGTTATCAAGAGGGAGAATTGTTAACAAAAAATAGTGTGACATCTAGAAAGTAGCCCAAAATTTTGTACATGGGTGTTGCTTCCGAAATCGTGCAAGACATGTGATTCTCCATGACATGGTGACACCCAAGTTGGATTCATAGTTTGAAGTCAAACTCTTGAAATATAAGATCCATCACCATATTCATCTAATACCCTTGGGTTTGTTAAGTAGGTACTTCAAGGCCTAGTGATCAGTTATTACCATAAACTTGAAAATGAGTAGGTAGTGTCAAAACTTTTGCAAGGCAAACATGATGGCTAAGGCCTCTCATTTTGTGGTATTGTAATTCTAATCTATTTTGCATAGTAATTGATTGGCATAGTGGATTGGGTGATCCATTTTTTCTCCTTCTCATGGTTGTGCCACGATAGCATCGACTGTTTTATGGTTGGCATCCACATGGTGTGGAAAGAAAGGTTCCAATTCAATGTTGTTAAAATCAAGGCACAAGTCAATCATGACTTCAACTCCAAAAAGGCCTTCTCTTCTTTCTCCATTCAATAGAAGATAGTGTCCTTCCTTGTAAATATCGATAGGGGCCTTCCTATGTTGGGATACATCCAAATGAAGCATTAGTGATAGCCTGTGTGTCCCAAAAATCCTTGGACATCTTTCCTATGAATAGGTCAAGGCATTCTCAGGATGGCCATGATTTTATCAGGATCCAAAGCCATGTACCCCAGCAAGGTACCCTAATTCGCTAAGAAGTAACATGTACCCCAGCAAGGTACCCTAATTCGCTAAGAAGTAACACCTATATGGATTCAAATTAAGGTTAGTTTCTTGACACTTTAGGAAAACTTGTGAGAGGTGTGCTAGATGCTATCAAAACTTTAAAGTAGACTTGTCTCACCAATTTTGGAAAATGTAGAGAAATCATCCATAAAAAGATTCTAAAGGACCTTGGGAGCAGATTGCCAAAGATGATTGATATTGTGATGTCAAAGGTAGTCAGGGCAGTTTTGAATCTGAATACCATCTTTCAATAAATATAAGTTTTGCATGGTGCCACAAAAGCCATCTTTGGTGTTCTTTCTTATGAATGGTGATTAGGTTACATCTGTAGTATCCATCCATGAAGTTGTAGAGAGCATGAACAACCACGTCCTCCATTATTTGCTCTAATAATGGTGTGGGGAATCCATCAAGAATAGTGACTTTATTGAGGGATTGAAAATTCACACACACTTTGATCTTGTTGGATTTTCTCTTTGGTGTAATCACCACAGAAGATAGCCAATCTAAGTTTTCTACAGGGATTATGATTCTTGTTGGTTCCATTTTGTCAATCTCTTTTTGCAACCACTTTAGTATATGTAGGATTGAGTCTTTAAATCATTCATCTTATTGGTTTTGCATCTGGGACTAATGAGATGGTTTGGAGTCCTAGATTCACACGAATGCTTTTTGGTTCTTCATAATTCCAACCAAAAATATCTACAAGTGAACATAGTGGTGGCTTGATACACACACATTAAATTACCAAGCTGAGAGTATGATCCAGTCAAATGCATAGAAGCACATGCTCTAGTGATGGTTAATGTGTAAATAAATCAAATAAAGCATGCAAGAGTGAGTTTCTACCTCACATGACACCTTGTACACACATTTGTATGTTGTGATACTTGTGTAGTAGCATACACAAAATTGATGGTGTATCTTAGCTCCGATATCCGAATATGGTCAATAGCAGATTTGTCTTGAAGCTCTCGACAAGAGAGATCTATTATGCTTTGGCTACTTTTATGCGCTAGGTTACATAAAAAAACAAGTGTAAGGAACGACCTACTTATACTTAACGACTCCCTATGCTTCATTCATGCGAGATAACAATGGAAAAAGGTGGGGAAGGGGTAGAGAATATATTCAACAACACATTACATGCTTTAAACATGCACATGAGCTCATGAAGAATAAGATACACAAGCAATAAGAAGGAGTCACAAATTTTAGAAGTTAGTATTGCATTACGAAAAAAGGTCGTTTCAATTGTGTCACAAAGTGATTATATACATGTGCCTTAGATTTGGTTTCTTCACACCAGCGATTGTCACTTTTCTGGAATTCCCTAAAGAAACTACTATTGTACAAGGCTTTTGCTATAATCTTGAGAGGACCTACATCGATAGGACTCCGCTAGTGCATTCATAAGGCTTCCATGGGTTCAATGATGTGATATATAAAAAGAGAAACTAGTGAGGGAGCTAGCTAATCTCACTTGAAACTTATGCGTGGACATTGTGAGTTTGACACACACATTTTTGGTGTTGTTATCATGGATGATGTCCTAAGTCAAGGTGCCATTGTGAAGATAGTGTACATGAAGAAGAAATTCAGCATTGTGAAAAGTCATTGATCGTTTGCACTTGTTTCCCCATACACCTAGTGTGTGTGTGTGTGTGTATAACAAGTTCTAGGAATACATTAGGAATTGGGAAGCATTAGGGTTTAGGATTTAGGAAAACATAGCATTTGAGTAGGATAGGACGTTCAAAACTCTAGAAAAATAAAAAATTTGCAATTCTTAGTGACCTCTAACCTTGGTCAGGGCCTAAAACAATAAAACAACATCACGAATTCATTTGTACAAACACAAGTATCATGGAGAGAGCAACCAATGACCTGTATAACTTACTGTGTGATATTATTCTTGCACATACATATGCATGTGGGTAGAAACAACACATCTCAAGTGTGGTGAGGATCATTTTAAGGGAATCGATAGGAATTTTTGTAATATGGGCACATAAGCAAAGAGAGGAGTGCATAAGGAGCACAAATATCACTTTGAAAATTCGAAAAGAGTATGAAAAGTCCAATTTGTCATGATCGTTCAAGTTTGGCATCGTGATACGAGATTCTTGCTGTCATCAATACCTGGCAATCATCATGTATCATCGACACCTCACTCATAGTTGAGTATTGCGATACTCAATTATCACGTGTCATGATTGGTCAATTGTCATCATGTGATACTCATGTATCAAGTATCATGTCACCTTGTATGTGTATCATGTATCATATATTGTTGATACCAGCAAGTGTCTTCACCTAACATTGAAGTATCATGTATCATTATGCATGTATGTCATTGTTAGATATGCTCAATACTCCACCCTCAAGTGACCACAAATGATCCATGGTGCTCTAAGTTGTAAGCCCCCCATTATGAGGAGAAGTCATTGTGAGAGCCCGTACATTTGTGGAACTCTAAATTCCAAGTTAGATGAGGTCTATATGTCACCATTGGTGGTAATAGATGATCTTTGTGAACCTAGCCATTAAGGTAGGTAGGCCATAAATTTCCAGACCATTGGGTTGCTATTCAAGGCAAAAATAAAGGTCTTGTTGTGACGCATGGTCTCCCCATATAACCTTAATGGGGGGAGTGCAAAGGGGGGCTCGCCCCCTTCTACGGGGTCTGAGGGGCCTATCCCCCTGGCTCGTAAGATTGAGACGGTAGGACTTTTGGTGCCTTCATAAAAGGTAAACTTGATGGTACAAACTACACCTTGTGGACGTTTAAAATCACTTCTATCCTTTATTCATATGAGCTTGTAGAGACTCTTCTTAGGAATCATCATGAGCCCCAAGAAACACCTGATCCAAATAATCATGGTCGAATGATTCCTCTTGATGCTGATCTTCTACGTGCTTGGAAACATAGAAATGTAGATACACTCTATGCTCTAGTTACAAGTACTATTGATAGTGTTCTAACTCTCATTTAGCATACTGCCAAGGTGTGTGAAGCGCGGAACATATTGAGAAATCAATATGAAACTCGTAATCAAACATTGACTCAGAACTTGTAGAATCAACTAGCAATAGAAAGTTTTGTTGATGGGGAGATTGTAGAAGTGTTTATCACTTGCATAAAGAATCCTTGAGATCAAATGGTGGGAGCAGGTGTACAAAAGTCAAGTGAGGAGCTAGCTTGACATTGTCTTCAAATCTATCCACCTAATTTTGATGGTTTGGGAACTACTCTTAATACTCAAATCAAACCTCAACCACTAACTTTTGAAGAATTCAATGCCTTACTCATGAGGAGGAGTTATAGCTCAAGGCAAGGAGTGGTGGCAGCAAAGGAGATATTGCATTCACAACAAATGCCAACGGAGGCAAAGCAGACTCTTCAAAAGATGGAGAAAAAAATGAAGAATGAGAAAACAAAGTTCTCATTACAAGAAGAAAGGACACAGAATCCAAGACTATCACATCAAGAAGGAAGAAGAGAAGAAGGGCTCTTCAAAAGGTGGAAAGGGCAAGGATTCTACTAACACTGCAAAAACAAAGCTTGAGTTATTTGTTACGATAGAGGAGGTATGCTCCTCGGCTGAGATTCAGGAACAGATGACTCATGGGTGTTGGACAATGGTGCCTCTCATCACATGACAAGCAAAAAAGTCTTCCTTACAGCCTCTAAAGGAGACCATCACAATAAAGGTAGGCAACAATGCAAAACGTCCTGTGGAGGGCAAAGGTATGGTTTCTTTCATTAATTCTAATGGGGATGTTAGAAAGCTTTCTTCCTACTTCATGTTACTTTTTGATGACCATAGTAGGAAGACGTGGGTGTACTTCCTTTGCAATAAGGCTCAAGCTTTTGGGAAGTTTCAAGAATGGCTTTAGCTTGTTGAAACTGAAACAAGGAAGAAGATGAAGAAATTTAGGATAGATGGTGGTGATGAGTTCATGGAAAAACTCGGCAAGAGGCCTAGACTGGTAAAAAGCCATCTGTTTCCAGATAGGGAGAGACAGCAAAAAGCATCAAATGTATCTTTTTAGAGTATACTAAAGATAAGAAGGCTTATAAGCTTTATGACCCTGAGGCTAAGAGGATCATGGCGAGTCATGATGTGGCATTTAACCAGGAGCAGCCACATGCAGTGAGAAGGAAAAGAGAGCTTCCACTTTATCATGAGGCAAAGGGACAATCCACTATGAACCTGGCCCAAGAGTTATCCCTTCTACACAAGAGAAGAAAGCATCATCTTTAGATGACGAGTTTGAAAGTCAACAACTTTTCATCACCCAAGCATAAAAGCCATTGCCACATTGGTTGAGGCAGCTCTATGATTCTACAAACCCCATCCCACAATCACTAGAACAGGTTGTAGGTGGACCGAGGCAATCACAAAGAATAGAGGAATAGAGAAGGGCAAGCACCCATATTGTAAACATAGCCTTGATGGTTGAGCTCATTCAACAAGCAAAGGAACCAACCAATGTGGAAGAGGCACTCCACGATCTGAATTGAAGGGCTTCCATGCAAACAGAATAAAACATATCATGAAGAATGGAACTTGGGAGCTAGTGGATCGACCCCCTAAGCATAAATTCATTGGCACCAAGTGGGTCTAGAAGCTAAAGTACAAGGTTAATGGTAATCTAGAAAAGTACAAAGCAAGACTGGTTGCCCAAGGCTACTCACAAGTTGAAGGCATTGACTTTTGTGAATCATTTGCCCCGATTGCAAGGATGACTACTATTCAAGTAGTACTAGCTATGGTTGCACACAAGTGTTCGCCAGTCTATCACATGTTGAGATATCAAGCTCAACATGTGATGATCCAGAATGACCTGCATCACTTTTTCATTTCTCTGACATGTATAGTGGTCATGCCGATATATGTCAAGGATAATTCATTGAGCTTTACTAGATTTATTTACTAAGAGTGATGGCACATTTGTTTCTTGCCAGCTCATTCATGCATGGACATAAGGATTTTCCTTATGTAATGTTCTTTATATATTGCACTTGTTGTATTGTTGTTTTAGGTCATTCTTGTACATTCCTTTTATGTAATAGAAGAAGAAGAAGAGCATTCTTCCTTGCCTCAATCTGTGTGTGTGCTCCTCTTAGAGTGAGAGTGTTGTGTGAGCTCTCTTCCTTATCTCCTTCCTCGTGACATCGTATCATAGCCAATGTGGTTGTAGAGAGCTCGTGGAGAAGGCAACGATGAAGAGTACGTGAGAAGGCCTAGAGAAAGCACAATTCGTAAACAACCTCAGATTGCTATGAAAATTGGTGTGAAGGTAGAAGGCCTCAAAATATTTTCATGAGTTATCCCTTTAGGATCACTCATTTTTGTCAGATTTCTGTTTTGGAGCCATGTGGACCTCCATTTCAAACCCGCAAGGTGGAGCCCACAAAAAGACTAGATGGAATGAGTAAGCTTATGATCGATAAGCTATCCAAGAGCAACTTCCATGCTTGGATATTCAGAATGATGAATTTCCTGATCGGAAAAAGCTACTAGAAGTATATCGAAGGAGAGAACAAAAATGCTTTGTAGTTACCACAGAGGAATCAATCTACAAATCAGTTAAGAGCATATGAAGAATGGAATCAAGGAGCACAAAAGGTAATGTATTGGCTATCTTTTAGCATATAGGATAGCATGATTGGGTCCATACAGGATGCCAAGACTCTGAAAGAGGCTTGGAACAGTTTGGTCACATTGTATGAGACCAATACAAAGGCACAAAAATTGCAACTCAAGAACGAGCCTCATACACTAGAGAAAAAGGGCATATCACTAAGTGACTACACTCTAAAAATCAAAAGCATATGTGAATCACTTGCATCTATTGGCATGAATGTAGATGATGATAATAAGGTGGAAGTATGCCTTTGTGGTTTAAGAGCTTCATACAAGCACTTTAGAACTTCTATACAAATTAGGGAAAATATTTTGAATTCTATTGATCTGGTGTCCATGTTGATTATTGAAGAAAAGAATCTTGGTGAGGACTCAAACTCCCAAGGAAAACCTAGTTCCAAGTAGGTATTCTACTCTCGTAGAGGAAGAAGTAGAGGCGGGGGGTTTGGAAGTGGAAGAGGACACAATAACCAAGACCAAGGTCAAAAATAGAATCATGCAGGAGGAAGAGGACACTTTCAAGGCAGGGGGAGTCAAAGAGGCCGCATAAATTTACAAACAAATGATTCATGTAATGATAGTAAATGATGCTAGAATTGTAATAAACATGGACACTTTGAGCATGATTGCAAGTTGAAGAATCAAAATAATAGAAGGATGCAAAAGAACTATGCATCCACAAGTGCAGATGATTATGAGAAGTTGTTCATGGTTCAACATCATATGATGAATAAAATGTCTTTTGATGTTTCAAAATCAAATGATAATGTCTGGTACATCGATTCAAGTGCTTCAAATCACATGACCAATAGAATGGTTTCGTAGTTTGCTGAAATTTCCAGTTCTTGGATATGTTGAAACAGGTGATGAAACATCACACCCTATCGAGCATAGAGGAAACACAGCATTGTCTATGGAGGATGGGAAGGTAAAAAATCTTGTTGATTACGTTGCATGTTCCAAATATAACAAAGATTCTGGCTTCTATTGGACAAATGGTTAACCATGGATTACAAGTCAGGTTCCATGCTGACGGGTTATATGTAGAAGAGTACAAACAGGATGGAAGATTGATTGCCAAAGGAAAAAAAGTAGGAAGGATGTTCACCTTAAATGTGAAAATTCTTGAAATGAATGCAACCATGTTTGCAAAAGGTGCAAGAGTTATTGTTGATATAGAGATCTGGCACAAATGAATTGGAGATGCAAATTTGCAGAGGCTAAAATTGATTCCAAAGGAGATTGTCAATGGAATGCCAAATTTCAAAGTTGCAAAAAGGCAAAAGGTATGTGCAACATGTCAATTTGGTAAACAATCAAGAGCATCATTTTTGCATGATAAGCATGTTAGTGAGAATGTGCTAGAAATAGTACATACAGATGTTTGGGGTCCTACAAAGGCCACATCTATGGGCGGTCGCAGGTTTAATGTTACTTTCATTGATGATCAGACACAAAAAGTATGGGTATATTTCATGAAAGAGAAGAGTGAGGTGTTCAATCACTCCCATAATTTTAAGATTATGGTGGAAAAGCAGACAAGAAAGTATATTTAAAGACTAAGGTTCGATGGAGGAAGTGAATACATGTCAAATGAGTTAACCAACTTTCTTAAAAGTCATGAAACTCGACGTTAGTTTTCATGCAGGTACACACCACAACAGAGTGGTGTTGCTGAACACAAAAATAGACATATTGCAAAAATACCAAGCGCCTGAATGGCTAAGAATAATATGCCTCATTGTTATTAGGCAGAAGTTGTGCATACTATTGTATACATCATGAACAGAACTCCAACTCCTGTGTAAGTTACACTTGAAGAAAAGTTTACAGGTAAAAATCCAAACTTATCACATATGAAAGTTTTTGGTTGCATTGCATATGTGCATATTAAGATGAGTTGAGGATGAAGCTTGATCCAAAAGAAGAAAAATGTATCTTGATTGGCTACTCCCTTGAGAAAAAGGGATATAAATGCTATAACCCACTCACATGGCAGGTGAAGGTAATCAGAGATGTGGAATTTGATGAAATTCCAAGATTCTATGTAGATGCCAAAGAAGCACTGAATCTTGAACCAAATTACAAAGAAAATGTTGAAAAACCAAGTGCAAAATCTCAAGTTTGAATGGAACAGATGCATCACCAAACAATAGTTCCAACTCAAATCCATGAAGTGGAAGATTGAATGCAAATATCAATCCAAAAAATTCATCAACTACATCAAAGAAAGGTAAAGAAAAGCTTTTTGTTGGTAGTAAAACATCTACAGGTTTTGAAGACATTGATCGAGATTTAAGCGGTTCAAAAAAGAGCCTTGATGAGGAAGTTAGATTACCCTCTATGAAGACTCTAAGAGTTAGAAAGGCACATGCAGATGATACAAGAAGAAGTGACCCACGACCACAAAGATCTAGGAGGAAGAGGAATTCAATGTAACGATTGACGTATGACAGTTATATGGCTCATCATTGTGCCTACATGACCAAGGTAATACACGATGTTGAACCTTCTTGTTTTGAAGATGCAATTGGAAATGCGAATTGGGTAAAAGATATGGATGAGGAGATGGTTGCACTTTATGGAAACCAAACATGGAAGCTAGTTCCATTATCACAAGGAAAGAAACCCATAGGTTGCAAGTGGGTTTACAAGGTAAAGCACAATGCTGATGGTGGCATAAGCACGTATAAATCACAGTTGGTAGCAAAAGGATATGCACACACATATGGCATTGATTATGAGGAAACGTTCAGCCCTATAGCTAAAATCTCTACTGTTAGAGCACTTGTTGCATTAGCTACAAAAAAAGGATGGATTTTGCATCACATGGATGTGAAGAATGCTTTCCTACATGGTGAGTTACAAGAAGAAGTATACATGGACCAATCACAAGGATATGAAGATTCAAAGCACCCAGAATATGTTTGCAAGTTTCAAAAGGCTTTGTATGGTCTGAAACAAGCCCCTCGTGCTTGACATGCAAGGATTGTTGATTACTTAACCACCATTGGGTTCTCTATGTCTGATGTAGATCATTCATTATATACAAGGAAGAGTGATGATGACATCACAATTGTGGCTATTTATGTTGATGACTTGATTGTAGGAGGTGACAATGAAGCAAGCGTTAAAGAGGTAGAGCAACTCCTTATGCAAGAATTTGACATGAAATATCTTGGTGTGCTACGTTACTTTTTGGGTATTGAGTTTATACATACAGAAACAAGTACATGGATGTCACAAAGGCAATATGACTTGAGAATGCTGCAAAAGTATGGTATGGTTGATTTTAAGCCGATTTCTATGCCATTAAACCAGAATTTGAAGTTGGATACTACATCATGTGAAGCATTGGAAAATGCTACTATGTACAGGAAAATTGTGGGAAGTTTGATATATCTCGCAATTACAAGGCCCGATCTAAGCTACAGTGTTGGACTTGAAAGTCAATTTATGCAAGTTCCTAGGAAGCCACATTTGGATGCTCTAAGGTGCACTTTACGTTATGTGAGTGAAGTATTTTGATGGCAATGCACCACAATGCGCTCTTCTTCTCGCGCTCTCCATGATGATATCCTCGGAGTAGAAAATCGAGCTCCTAGGGTGCACACGATACTCCGCACAGAGATTGCAGAATACGCAAAAAACACACTACACAGTGAGCATGAAGACAGACTTCTTAGGTCTTACAAATGCGGTTGAACTTAGAGTATGTGATGACAAGGCCACTATATGTTTTATTAAAGAACATATACAAAGAAGTGTCCAGTGGCCATTTGGCCTTTCACATGGACACTAACGGTAACAATCTACCACTAAGGGCCAATATGGCCAAAGTAACTATGGGAGAAAAATAAAGAATGATAAAGAATACCTGAGTGTAAGTATACAAACTATACCTACCACCTGATGGGCATGTTACATAGTATACAAGTGATTGTGTAAGATCATGAATCAAGTAACCCCCATCAATTGACAACAGTGTCGAAAGCTATCCTGTGGTAGAGCTTTAGTCAAAGCATCTGCAGCATTATCTCGAGTGTGAAACTTCTCAATAATAATGCGCTTAGTGGCTAAGCAATTTTGAATGAAGTGATACCTCACCTCAATGTGCTTGGTATTTGCATGATAGACTGGATTCTTAGCCAAAGCAATGGCTGCAAATAATAGACTGGATTCTTAGCCAAAGCAATGGCACTCTGACTATCAGTCAACAAACGAGGTACATGCTGAGGTAAACCCATATCACAAGCAAGACGAGAAAGCCACAATGCTTCCTTACATGCCTCACTTGCTGCAACATACTCTGTTTTTGTGGTGGAAACAGTTGTACATTCTTGAAGACGAGATCTCCAAGAGATAGCACCTCCAGCAAAATGAAAAATGTACCCTGATGTAGACTTACGATTGTCTACACAACTAGCATAGTCAGAATCTATGTAACCAATAATAGATGCTTTCCCTCTACCTAAGCATAGACACTTGTCCTTAGTGCCACTCAGATATCTTAAAATCATATTGACTTCTTCCCAATGTTTCTTGTCAGGATTAGACATATATCTGCTCACAACTCCCACTACAAATGCAATGTCTAGTCTCGTAGCTACCATAGCATACATGAGACTACCAACAACAGACTGATAGGGAATTTTGGTCATGAATTCCTTTTCCTCATCTGATTTGGGGCAATCATCCTTGCTTAATTTCACATATGTGGGTAAAGGTGTACTCAATGCCTTTCCACTATGCATATTGAACATGTGAAGTACTTTGGATATGTACTCACTTTGAGACAATTATATGCATCTTTTGCTCCTATCACGAGTAATGTGCATGCCAAGAATATGTTTGGCAACCCCCAAATCCTTCATATCAAATGTCTGACTCAACTTCTTTTTGAGAATTGACAAATCATAAGAGGACTTCCTAGCAATGAGCATATCATCGACATAAAGTATCAAGCATATCAAGCTGCCATTTGAGCATCTCTTTGTGTAGAGACAATGATCCTCATTGCTTTGAGAATAACCGTGAGACTTCATAAAAGCATCAAACTTTCGGTACCATTGTCTAGGGGACTGTTTAAGTCCATACAAGCTCTTCTTAAGCTTACAAACTAGACTTTCCTTGCCAGGAACTACATAACTCTCTGGTTGTTCCATATAGATCTCATATGTAAGATCTCCATGCAAGGAAGCAGTTTTCACATCCATTTGGACCAGATCTAAGTCCTCGATTGCAATGAATCCAAGTAACATGCGCAGGGTAGTCATCTTGACCACTTGATAGAAGATTTCCTCAAAATCAACACCATGTTGTTGCTTAAAACCCGTTGCAACAAGTCGTGCTTTATACTTTGGAGAAGCACCATCTGATGTGAATTTCAGCTTATATACCCATTTACATGGTAAGGCTTTCCTGCCCTTTGGCAAAGGTACCAAATCCCAAGTACCATTCTTGTGAATAGAATCCAACTCACTCTTCATGGCACGCTCCCACTTGACATGATCCTCTGTCTGCATAGCCTCTTTGTAGCAAGGGGGCTCACCAACATCTGCTAGCATAACAAAATCTAAACCTGGAACATATCTATTAGGTAGATATGAGACACGTGCAACATGTCTCAATGGTTGCTGAACAAGAATATGTGGAGATTGATATGAATGGACATTCTCTTGAACATCCCTATGTGCAGCATTTTTATGCATGCCAACCAGAGGACTAGTATCCTCAAACACCACTCTTCTCACTTCAACCTCCTTAATGGGCTGTTTATGCATCTTAGACTCATTGAAAATGACATCACTACTTCTGATCACTAACCGTGTTTCAAGATCCCATAAGCGATATCCAAATTATTCTTCTCGACCACATCCAAGAAAAATGCATTTCTTTGACTTATGATCCAAATTTTGTCTAAGATTCTTTGGTATATGAACATATACTTCACACCCAAAAACTCGAAGATGATCATAATATGGTGGCTTCCCTATCCATAACTCTTCTGCCACTTTCAAACCTTTGGCAGTACGAGGTGAAAGGTTAATCACATGAACTGCAGTCGATACTGCTTCTACCCAAAAACCTTGTGAGAGGTTTGTATGATTCAACATAGAGACTACTCTATCTTGAATAGTTCTATTCATCCTCTCAGCTACACCATTCTGTATTGGGGTATAAGGAGCTATAAGCTCTCTACGAATCCCTCTAGACTCACAAAAAAGGCTAAATTCATGTGGGGTATACTCACCCCCATTATCTAAACATAAAGCCTTAAGCTTAGTTCCTTTTTTGGTCTCAACTGAAGCAAGCCATTCTTTGAAAGTAGGGAATACCTCATCCTTCGATTTGATAGGATATACCCAAACTTTTCTAGTAGCATCATCTATGAAAGTGACAAAGTAAAGAGAATCACCTAAGGACCTAGTCGGCATAGGACCATACACATCTGTATGAACGAGATCTAAAGGCTAAATTGAAGAGTCAATGTGCGTTCTATGCACATTTCTAGTTTGCTTTCCATATTGACAATGCTCATAAAATGAAAAATCAGAGAAAGATAACACAGGTAAGTAGCTAGAACAAGAAAGATTTTCCATTCCACTACGAGATATATGGCCCAAACGACCATGCCAAATACAAGCCATAGATTGTTCAGTAACAGCTAAGTGTTCTTTTGTGATACTAATAAAGGATAAAGTGAGCCAACTTTGCTTCCTTTTGCAATAACCATATTGCCCTTTGATATGCAAAAGGACTGAGCATAGAAGACCACCTTATAGCCAAGGTCATCAAGTTGACCAACTAACATCAAACTGCGTGATAACTGAGGTACATGGCATACACTATGCATAGTAAATTTTGAACCATCAATGAACTGCACAACCACATCTCCAATCCCCACAACATCACACTGGTAAGAATCACCAAGTCTCACAGTACCAAGAGACTTTGCTGCATAATTACAGAACCATTCTCTATGTGGTGTCACATGGAAAGAAGCACCATAATCTATCAGCCAGATGTGGAAAAGAGAATCAGCCATAAGATCCTCAGTTGGCACAGTACTATCAAGTGTCAACACATCGGCATCATCAGAAATAGCATTAATTTCTTCAATCTTCACAGTCGAAGTAGATGGTGCAGGTAACTATTTAACATGCCCATCAACATTCTGTCCTTTACCTTTAGCATCCTTTTATGCATAACAGTCTTTCTTCATGTGTCCTTTCTTATGACAATAATGGCATTCGATATCTCTCTTCCTTGATTTACTTCTACTCTTATTCCATTGAACATTCTTTTCCTTGTTCTTGCTTCTGCCACATTGTTGATTCTTTCCTTGGTAAGAATCATGAACATTATATGCATCTCCACTCTAAGTGCCAACCATGGATTTTCTATGAATCTCCTCACTCAAGAGTGCTCCACATATGTCATCATAGACGAGTTTACCACCAGGTGCACTATTGCTAATAGTTGTGCAAAATGTATCCCATGATGAAGGCAAGGTGCATAACAGCGATACTGCTTTCATTTCATTATCCATATCCATTTTCTGAGCCTGTAATTGAGAGAATATAGCATCAAAATCATTTAGATGAGCAGCAACACTATTTGTGTCCTTCATAGGAAGGTCATATAATTTTCTCATCAGATAGACTTTATTTGATGCCGTCTCTTTTTCATATGTATTGCATAACTTCTTCCAAAGCTCCTCTGCACTTTCACTGTCTAATACTGTAAAGTAAACATTATCTGCCATGTGCAAGCGATTGGTAGACCTGGCCATTTCATCTAACTCATCCCAATCATCTTCATCCATGTCAGTAGGTTCTTTGAAATTCGATTTACTAGCTTCCATTGCCTCCTTTGAATCAGCACATCTTTAATCTGATTCTTCCATAGAGCAAAGTTTGTGCCATCAAATTTTTGGATCTCAAAATGGTCTTTGCCCTGTAAGTTATAGCTCCTCCTCGGAACACTAGCACTACAGCCTGATCCATCAGATGTGCTTGAGACCTCTAATGTCATGATGGTAGAGAACTGAATGGAATGATAGTGGAGCTAGAAGAGTCCGAACACCAACGAATAAGTGTATCAAGGAGTAAATCGACCACTGTATAATTGACAAAACCAAAAATTTGGAACATTTTGTCAGAGTATCCTCTGCAAAATGAGTGTATGACTAGTGTCAAAATATCATAAAACTGCAAGTACTGACATGTTTGCGTGCATAGTGAATCACTGACTCCACTGCATATAATCAGTTACCCAATAGAAGTCAACTAGGCTTATCGAGCACCTATGAACAACTATCATGCATCTCCTATGGCGAGGTTGGGTAAGTCTTCCACCTGCATCACCGAAGAGACCCCGACATCTGGGTGTCTCCCCGTTAAGAAAACCTCACCATGACCCTCTTTATCAAATGTAAAAGGCTTTATGCAAAGAACGTAACCACTATATCAATGACCACATGGATGTACATAAGCAGTATCCACAGAAGCGTACATAATGTGTATGTGCTCAACATATGCAGTAAAATGACACTAAAAGGCTGAATGCACAGCCCAAAAACTAACCAATAACACCTGCAAGTGTTTGTCAACTCTGATGTTTTTGGCTCAAAAAACCTGCATAAATTTGCAACGGCTGCTCCCACCAAAACTGAAATCTTTCAAGAGACTTGTAGTTTGTAACCAGGCCACTATATGTTTTATTCAAGAACATACACAAAGAAGTGTCCAGTGGCCATTTGGCCTTTCACATGGACACTAACAGTAACAGTGAGTGCTACTTTGGATTATGCATTATTTTATGAAGCTAGTGTAGATTTGCAAGTTCAAGGATACACCAATGCAGATTGGGTTGATAGCATTCCAGATAGAAGATCTACTAGTGGTTTTCTATTCTCACTTGGAAGTGCAGCTATTACATGGGGCAACAAGAAGAAACCCAATCATGCTTTGTCGAGTACAAAGCTGAGTATAGAGGTGTTGCAATGGCAGCATGTGAAGCATCCTAGTTAGAGATGCTACTTGTAGATTTAGGTGTGGATGTGCAAAAGCCTATCACCATCTATTGCGATAATCTTAGCAGCATACAATTAGCACAGAACCTTGTTTTTCATGATATAACAAAGCATATTGAGGTACATTATCACTTCATCGTAGAGAAGGTATTAGTAGGTGATATTGATCTTGTTTATGTGAGAATAGATGAGCAGGTTGCTGATATTTTTTACTAAAGCACTTGGAGAAGAGAAGCTGAAGAAGACTCGAAATATGCTTGGATTAGTGGACATGACATTGAGCTTGAGGGGGATTGTTGAGATATCAAGCTCAACATGTGATGATCCAAGATGACACACATCACTTTTTCATTTCTTTGACATGTATAGTGGTCTTGCAGGTATATGTCACGGATACTTCATTGAGCCTTAGTAGATTTATCTACCAAGAGTGATAGCACATTTATTTCTTGCCCGCTCACTCATTTGCGGACATTAGAATTTTTCCTTATGTATTGCTCTTTATATATTTCACTTGTTGTATTGTTGTTTTAGGTCATTCTTCTACATTCCTTTTATGTAATAGAAGAAGAAGAAGATCATTCTTCCTTGCCTAAATCTGTGTGTATGCTCCTCTTAGAGTGAAAGTGTGTGTGTGAGCTCTCTTCCTTATCTCCTTCCTCATGACATCAAATGGATGTCAAATCAGCATTCCTGAATGGAGACCTCAAGGAGGAGGTATATGTGTCTCAGCCACTAGGGTTTGAGGATCCCCATTCAGAGAACAAGGTTCGTAAGCTAAAGAAGGCATTATATGGGCTGAAACAAGCCCCTAGAACATGGTACCAGTGGATAGATAAGTATCTCTTGGATCTAGGTTTCAAAAGATGTGATTTTGATGCTAACTTGTAGGTTCTAAAGAGAGGAGGAAAGACAATTGTGCTTGTACTCTATGTAGATGACTTTGTGATTACAGGAAACGATGATGCTCTTCTTCAACAAACAAAAGATGCCGTGAGTTTAGAATTTGAAATGACAAACTTGGGGTTAATGCATTATTACATAGGCCTTCAAGTTTGGCAGGAACCAAGGAAGATTTTCATCTCTCAACAAAAGTATGCAAGACAGATATTGAAGCCATTCATTCGACATGGAGGTCAACACAAAATTATCTATTGAAGATACTTCACCTCTAGTGGATATTGGAAGTTACATGAAATTAGTTGGAAGTCTCTTCTACTTGTGCAATAGCAAACCAGATATCTGTTATGATGTTGGAGTAGTAAGCACGTTCTCTAATAAGTCTTACCATATTCATTGGAAGGCATGCATGTGGATACTCAGGTATGTGAAAGGAACCACTAATTATGGTATTCTTTATGAAGAAGGATCATCTCTGCTTGGATATTATGAGTCAAATTGAGCAAGTGATATTGATACCAAAAAATTAGTTTACGAATATTGTCTTTAGGATCAGGGATTTTCTCTTAGATCAATAAGAAGCAACCGATTGTAGCATTATCTTCTACTGAAGTTGAGTACAAAGCAACATGTGCAACAATATGGTTGAGGATCCTATGGCTCATAGGAATTCAAGGAAAGGAGGCTACAGGTTTGAAGTGTGACAACCAAAGTTGCATGGCCATTGCCAAGAATTTTGTTTTCCATGCACGTACCAAGCACATAGAAATTTAGTATCACTATGTGTGTGAGTTGATTGAGAATGAGGCATGGATATAAATGCCTTTAACAAGAAACAACATCAATCTTGCTACCATATATGATTTGGAGGATCTAAAAGACTCCTCAAGAGTCACATATTTGGATCAAGATAAGGGAAGACATTGGGACATGATAGATGCAAAACGATATTCTAGACTCCTATATGGGCTTTCTAGTGTTTCCTCCTAAGGAAGATGCAACTTCTTCTCACCATCCGCAAAGTCAACAACAAATCCAAGGAAACCCTAATCTAGGGCAAAGTAATTGGCAAAATATTCCCCAAAGACCTCATGTCCATTTCATAATGGCAAGCATAGAACTATGCCTAACCCTCAAATGGGAGGTGGACAATGAATAGACCACCCTTTCCTTAGATAAATCCACGAGGATGAGGACCAGGTGTGCATCCAATACTTCAACTTATTCCTTGACTAGCAAATATGAGACCTTCTTAGGTGTCCAAGTGCATGAAGAATAACTACGATGGTTCAAGAGATCCCTACGATCACATGAAAAAATTTAAACAAGTGTTGTGAGTCAAGCAGGTAGATGAATTCTGTTGTATATTATTGAACAATGCATTGTTAAAGTGTTATATTATTAATGTATTGTTCATTGTTAAAGTGTTATATTATTAATTTATTAATATGTTTTTGATGTTTCTGATATAGCAGCTGAAGGTTCGTGAGGAGCGTGCGAGGCGTGAACGGGCGGACATCAATAATCCGAATAATTATTATTTAGCTTGTAAATAAACTTGCGTAGAAGGTTCTATTGTTAGAAAAGTAATGGTTAGAATAAGGGTCGTTGTAGACCGCAGTTTCTGTTATTCAAAGTAATGGCTTTTTGTAAAAGTTATCAACTTTTAGTTTCACGCTTACTTTTTGAAGCCGCCCTCATGTAACCACTATTTTCGACGTAATCAAAAGTCCTATAAATACATGCACTCTGTGGACTGTCGAAACAGAGTGCATGGGGGGAGATTGCACCCAATCTTGCGTTCGGTCTCGTCTCTTGTTGTCTCTATTTTTTGTGTGTTTTTCTGCGTCCGTAATCTCTGTATGCGTGTGAGCAAGATCCTGACAACAAATTCTTTGTTTAGTACAAAGATTTTGGGCTCATCTGATTGGAACAGCCTTGGCATGGTTCCAACCTTTGAACCATAATGGATTTGCTAATATTGAGAAATTACTATATGATTTCATTGGTGAGTTTGCAAAGAGATGAATTAAGCATAATACCTCTCCTTTGATTCATAGCTTTAAACAAGTGCTTTCTTAAGTATACAAACATAATATGTATGATTATGGTTTTCAAAACCTAGAGGTTGTGACATGTATACAACTTCAGTTATCCAACCATTTAGAAATGCATTTTTCACATCAAGTTGGAGGAGTCTCCAATTTCTTGCATCAGCTACACTTACCAATGTTCTGATTGTAGTCATCTTTGCAACTAGTGAGAATGCTGTTTCCTCATAGTCTATACCATGAGTTTGTGAACATCCTTTGGCAACTAATTTGACCTTATACCTGCAAATTGATAGTATCTATCTCCTTCAAAGCATATATTTCTTCTTTCATAGTCTTTTCCCAATTAGGATTTCCCTTTGCCCCTTCATAGGTTGAGGGTTCTTATGAAATTGAGTCTTTTGCCAAGTAGATTGAATGCTTTGTGAGAAATGTGGAATCATATCCATACATTTCTAGTTTTCTCTTCTCCCTTGTTGATATTCTAGGTGCCTGCATGGAGCATTCTCCACACTCTTGCATTTTTGCTTTGTCACTTGACTTGCATAGCTTGTAATCCTTTTCCCTTTCATCTTGGTCATCATGTATATCATTTCAAGGATCCTGGACATGTGTATCATGATTGCTTTCTAATTGATGGAAATCAAAATCAAGATCATATGGTATAGTTACCTTCTATTTTTCTTCATCATACCAAGACCAATGTTCTTCAAACACAACATCCCTACTTGTAGTCATTTGCTTGGTCGAAGGATTGTAGAATCTGTAACCCATCTGATTTCAATCACATCCAATAAATACTACCTTTTTTTCCCTTTCATCTAGCTTAGCTCTTATTTATGAAGGTATATGGACATAAGCTAAATAACCAAACACCTTGCAATGCCCTAGACTAGGTTTTCTTCCATGCCATGCTACATAAGGAGTCAAACCTTGAAGTGATTTAAATGGTAGTCCATTGACAAGGTATACAAATTTTGAAATAGTCTTTGACCATAAATAATGTCCCAAGTTCTTCTCTTCGAGCATTGTTATGGCTTATCCAATCAATTTCTTATTTCTTCTTTGTAAAATTCCATTCAATTGAGGAGAGTACATGGTAGTTACTTCCCAGTTAACACCTTTATCCTACAAGAACTCATCAAACTCCTTGGAGAAGTATTCTCCTCCTCCATCATATCTACGTTTCTTGAGTGATCTACTTGTATGGTTCACATGTGCTAGATACTATTTGAAGCATTACTCTTGATAAATTACAGAATAGTCCATCTACTATGGTCATCAATAAATGAAACATAATACCTTGATCCTGCCAAAGAAGGTTCTTGGCTTGGCCCCCATACGTCTTTATGTACTAAGTCCAATAAGTTGTTGTGCATATAGCCTTTGTGGTTGAATGGTTGTCTTTGTGCCTTTCCAATCTGACATGCATCACATCTATTGATCATGTGTTGCTTTGATATGTTTGGTAGTCCTAGAACACTTTGATCCCTGCATATATCCTTCAAGGTTCTTTCATTCACATGTGCTAATCTCTTATGCCACACTTCACTCTCACTTAGGGTTTGAGACCCAAAATTGAATAGAGCTCTGTTCTTGGTTTCTCATACTTCAAAAGTAAAGATCCTACCATGCTTCTTACCTCTGGCTATCTTCTTGAAGCCTTGACATGGGTCTTCTACAAAAGCTCCATGTTGGGTGAACCTAACTTGCAAGCCTTTCTCAACTATTTGGCCTACACTTATTAGTTTTGTTGTTATAGTGGGAACATAGAGTACCTTTCTCAGAATGTCTGTCCTACCATTGGAAGCTTTGACATTACCAATCTTCTCCACCTTATGCTTTTGTCATCTTCTATTTGTAATTCATGTCGATGTTACCATTAGTGTCCATGTGAAAGGCCAAATGGCCACTGGACACTTCTTTGTATATGTTCTTTAATAAAAGATATAGTGGCCTGAAGAGTCATAGAATAAAAGTTTGACCTCATTTGTAACACCTAAGAAGTCTGTGTTCATGCTCCCTATGTACTGTGTTTTTCTGCGTATTCTGAAGTCTCTGCATGGAGTACTGTGTGTGGCCCTAAGAGCTTGGTTTTCTGCTCTGAAGATATCATCATGGAGTTCTCAAGAAGGAGAGTGCACTGTGGTGCATCATCATCGAAATACTTCACTGGTATCAAAGCACTTTGACGCAAAAATATTAGTTCCTTTGTGCAAGCAAAGCGAGCACCCACCCACCCACCCAAGGCTTTTGACTAAGGTGGCAACCAAGGCATAGACCTTGGCATACCTTGTCATCCGAGTCACCGAAGTCACTGTTGGCTACACGCGAGGGAGGACCTCAATGATCGAGGAAGATAGAGGTTCTCGGTACTTCCTGGGAGGTCACCCATCCTAGTATTGTTCCCCCCGCAGCTCACTTAACCGTGGCAATCTCTTGCCACTAAGCTACACTCTTGTGGTGTCTGAAGAAGGGGAAAGACTAAGGTTAACATTACCTTGAACATGTTTTGGTTCCTCAAAGCCTCATTCTTTTCTTTCAAAGTCTATTTTTGAATCATTTTTTGGGGTGTCTTTTGGAGCCATTTTGGAGCACTTTTTCACATAATTCTCTTCACACAGGTCCAAGAACATCAAGAAGAGTGTTCTTTATACTTCTCCAATAATAAGTAAAAAACCTTTGGGGGTGTTTTTTCAGCCACACTTGTAAAACTACAGGTTTCTCGAATGGCTTTCAATTTTGATGGGAGCAGCCACTAAAAATTTATGCAGGTTTTTGAGCGTAAAACATCAGAGTTGACAGACACTTGCAGGTGTTGTTGGCTAGTTGTTGAGATGTGCATTTATCCTTTTAGTGTCATTTTACTATATATATTGAGCAACATACACACCAAGTATGCTTCTGTGGATACCGCTTATCTACATCCATGTGGTCATTGATATATTGGTTAAGTTTTTTGCATAAATCCTTTTACGTTTGATAAAGAGGGTCGTGGTGAGGTTTTCTTAACTAGGAGACACCCAGATGTTGGGGTCTCTTTGGTGATGTAGGTGAAAGACTTACCTAGCCTCACCATAGGTGTTGGGATTTGAACTCACAACCTCCTGGTTAGGAGTGCAAAGGGCTAACCACTTGCCCCAAAAGCCATGGTTGAGGATTACTTCCTAATCGTCTCTCTTAAGGCGTGGTTCAACCATCTCCTACTAGGATTATGTGATGTTCCTTCCCCCTTAGACTGAGCATTGTCCTCAATGCTCACTTGTGGACCCTTCTAACTCTTGGACCCACTTTCCATGCATGAGTGCTTCCACCAACCTCAAACTCCAGCACATGGACCAAATTTGAACCTATCCCACCCTCTGTGGGTGCCCAAATGCCCATGCGCCTTCATCCAAAGCAAGCTTCACACTCACCATAGATAAGCGCTTTTTCCAAGTGCCCACAAATGAGGTGCAAACCTCCGTCTTGCCCAATTTCTCAACTAGGCTCTGATACCAATGTTGGGATTTGAACTCACAACCTCCCAATTAGGAGTGCGAAGGGCTAACCACTTGCCCCAAAAGCCATGGTTGAGGATTACTTCCTAATCCTCTCTCTTAAGGCATGGTTCAACCATCTTCTACTATGATTATGTGACAATAGGAGATGTATGATAGTTGTTCATAGGTGCTCAATAAGCCTAGTTGGCTTCTATTGGGTAACTGATTATATGCAGTGGAGTCAGTGATTCATTATGCAGGTAAACATGTTAGTACTTGCAATTTTATGATAGTTTGACACTGGTCATATGCTCATTTTGTAGAGGATAGTCTGGTAGAATTTTTGAGATTTTTGGTTTTGTCAACTATACAGTGGTCGATTTACTCCTTGATACACTTACTCGTTGGTGTTTGGACTCTTCTAGCTCCATTATCATTCTGTTCAGTTCTCTACCATCATGGCATCAAAGGTCTCATGCACATCTAGTGGATCAGGGTCTAGTGCCAGTTTTTCGAGGAGGAGCTATAACTTGCAAGGCAAAGACAATTTTGAGATCTAAAACTTTGATGGCACAAACTTTGCTCTATGGAAGAATCAGATTAAAGATGTTGTTCAAAGGAGGCAATGGAAGCTAGTAAATGGAATTTCAAAGAAGCATGTTGACATGGATGAAGATGATTGGGATGAGTTAGATGAAATGGCTAAGTCTACCATTTGCTTGCACCTGGAAGATAATGTTTACTTTATAGTATTAGACTATGAAAGTGAAGAGGAGCTTTGGAAGAAGTTATGCAATACATATGAAAAAGAGACGGCATCAAATAAAGTGTATCTGATGAGAAAATTATATGACCTTCGTATGAAGGACACAAATAGTGTTGTTGTTCATCTAAATGAGTTTGATGCTATATTCTCCCAATTACAGGCTCAGAAAATGGATATGGATAATGAAATGAAAGTAGTATTTCTATTATGCACCTTGCCATCATCATGGGATATATTTTGCACAGCTATTAGCAATAGTGCACCTAGTGGTAAACTCGTCTATGATAACATATGTGGAGCACTCTTGAGTGAGGAGATTTGTAGAAAATGTATGGTTGGAACTCAAAGTGGAGATGCATATAATGTTCGTGATTCTTACCAAGGAAATAATCAGCAACGTGGCAGGAGCAAGAACAAGGAAAAGAATGGTCAATGGAATAAGAGTAGAAGTAAATCAAGGAAGAGGGATATCGAATGCCATTATTGTCATAAGAAAGGACACATGAAGAAAGACTGTTATACATTAAAGAATGCTAAAGGTAAAGGACAGAATGTTGATAGGCATGTTAAACAGGTACCTGCACCATCTACTTTGATTGTGAAGATTGAAGAAATTAATGCTATTTCTAATGATGTTGATGTGTTGACACTTGATACTGCTATGCCAACTGAGGCTCTTATGGGTGATTCTCTTTCCCACACATGGCTGCTAGATTCTGGTGCTTCTTTCCATGTGATACCACACAGAGAATGGTTCTCTTATGCAAAAAAGTCTCTTGGTATCATGAGACTTGGTGACTCTTACTAGTGTGATGTTGTGGGGATTGGAGATGTGGTTGTGCAATTCATTGGTGGTTCAAAATTTACTATGCATAATGTATGCCATGTACCTCAGTTATCATATAGTTTGATGTCAGTTGGTCAACTTGATGACATTGGTTACAAGGTGGTCTTCTATGCTCAATCCTTTCATATATCAAAGTGCAATATGGTTATTGCAAAAGGAAGCAAAGTTGGCTCACTTTATCCTTTATTTGTATCACAAAAAGAACACTTGTTAGCTATTACTGAATAGCCTATGGCTTGTATTTTGCATGGTTTTTTGGACCATATATCTCATAGTGGAATGGAAAATCTTTCTTGTTTTTGCTACTTACCTATGTTATCTTTCTTCGAGTTTCATTTTGTGAGCATTGTCAATATTGAAAGCAAACCAGAAATGTGCATAGAACGCACATTGACCCTTCAATTTAGCCTTTAGATCTCGTTCATACAGATGTGTGTGGTCTTATGCCCACTAGGTCCTTAGGTGGTTCTCTTTACTTTGTCACTTTCATAGATGATGCTACTAGAAAACTTTGGGTATATCCTATCAAATCGAAGGATGAGGTATTCCCTACTATTAGAAAATGGCTTGTTTCAATTGAGATTGAAAAAGGAACTAAGCTTAAGGCTTTACGTTCAAATAATGGTGGTGAGTATACCTCACATGAATTCAGCTTTTCGATCAGTCAAGAGGGATTCGTAGAGATGTTACAGATCCTTATATGCCAGTACAGAATGGTGTAGCTAAAAGGATGAATAGATCTATTCAAGATAGAGTACTTTGTATGTTGCATCATGCAAACCTCTCACAAGGCTTTTGGGCAAAAGCAATATTGACTACAGTTCATGTGATTAACCTTTCACCTAGTATTGCCAAAGGTCTAAAAGTGGCACAAGAGTTATGGACAGGGAAGCCACCATATTATGATCATCTTAGCATTTTTGGGTGTGAAGCATATGTTCATATACCCAAGAATCTTATACAAAAGTTGGACCATAAGTCAAAGAAATGCATTTTTCTTAGATATGGTCGAGAAGGACAATTTGGATATCACTTATGGCATCTTGAAACATCGTTAGTGATTAGAAGTAGTGATGTCATTTTCAATGAGTCTAAGATGCATAAACAACCCATTAAGGAGGTTGAAGTGAGAAGAGTGGTGTTTGAGCATACTAGTCCTCCAATTAGCATGCATAAAAATGTTGCGCATAGGGACGTTCAAGAGAATGTCCGATCAGATCAATCTGCACATGTTCTTGTTCAGCAACCATTGAGATGCTCTACACGTGTCTCACATCCACCTAATAGATATGTTCCAGGTTTAGATTTTGTTATGCTAACAGATGTTGGTGAGCCTTCTTGCTATAAAGAGGCTATGCAGACAGAGGATCATATCAAGTGGGAGCGTGCCATGAAGAGTGAGTTGGATTTTGTTCACAAGAATGGTACTTGGCATTTAGTACCTTTGCCAAAGGGCAAGAAAGCTTTACCATGTAAATGGGTATATAAGCTGAATTTCCCATCAGATAGTGCTTCTCCAAAGTATAAAGCACGACTTGTTGCAAAGGGTTCTAGGCAACAACATGGTGTTGATTTCGAGGAATCTTCTCTCCAATGGTCAAGATGACTACCTTGCGCATGTTTCTTGGATTCATTGAAATGGAGGACTTAGAGCTATTCCAAAATGGATGTGAAAATTGCTTTCTTACATTGAGATCTTATAGATGAGATCTATATGGAACAACTAGAGGGTTATGTAGTTCCTAGCAAGGAAAGTCTAGTTTGTAAGCTCAAGAAGAGCTTGTATGGACTTAAACACTCCCTTACACAATGTTACCAAAAGTGTGATGCTTTTATGAAGTCTCAAGGCTATTCTCGAAGCAATGAGGGTCATTGTCTCTACATAAAGAGATGCTAAGATGGCAGCTTGATATGCTTAATACTTTATGTCGATGATATGTTGATTGTTGGGAAGTCCTCTTATGAATTGTCAATTCTAAAAACGAAGTTGAGTCAGACATTTGATATGAAGGATTTGGGGGATTCCAAACATATTCTTGGCATGCGCATTACTCATGATAGGAGTAAAAGATGCATATACTTGTCTCAAAGTGAGTACATATCCAAAGTACTTCATAGGTTCAATATGTAGGGTGGAAAGGCATTGAGTACACCTTTAACCACATATGTGAAATTGAGAAAGGATGATTGCCCCAAATCAGATGAGAAAGAGGAATTCATGACCAAAATTCCCTTTCAGTCTGTTGTTGTTAGTCTCATGTATGCTATGGTAGCTATGAGACCAGAAATTGCATTTGCAGTGGGAGTTGTGAGCAGATATATGTATAATCTTGGCAAGAAACATTGGGAAGCGGTCAAGATGATTTTAAGATATCTAAGTGGCACTAAGGACAAGTGTTTATGCTTAGGGAGAGGGAAAGCATCCATTATTGGTTACACGGATTTTGACTATGCTGGTTATGTAGACAATCATAAGTCTACATCAGGTTACATTTTTCATTTTGTTGGAGGTGCTATCTCTTGGAGATCTCATCTTCAAGAATGTACAGTTGTTTCCATCACAAAAGAAGAGTATGTTGCAGCAAGTAAGGCATGTAAGGAAGCATTGTGGCTTTTTCGTCTTGCTTGTGATATGGGTTTACCTCAGCATGTACCTCATTTGCTCAATAATAGTCAGAGTTCCATTGCTTTGGCTAAGAATCCAGTCTATCATGCAAAGACCAAGCACATTTAGGTGAAGTACCACTTCATTAGAGATTGCTTAGCCACTGAGCACATTATTCTTGAGAAGGTTCACACTCGAGATAATGTTGCAGATGCTTTGACTAAAGCTCTACCACAAGATAGCTTTCGACACTGTTGTCACTTGATGGCGCTTACTTTATTCATGATCTTACATAGTCACTTGTATGTTGTGTAAATGCCCATCAGGTGGGAGGTATAGTTTGCATACTTACACTCAGGTATTCTTTGTCATTCTTTATTTTTATCCCATAGTTACTTTGGCCATATTGGCCTTTGGTGGGAGATTGTTATTGTTAGTGTCCATGTGAAAGGCCAAATGGCCACCAGACACTTCTTTGTATATGTTCTTTAATAAAACATATAGTGGTCCGATCAGTCATAGACTAAAAGTTTGACCGCATTTGTAACACCTAAAAAGTATGTGTTCGTGCTTCCTGTGTACTGTGTTTTTCTCTGTATTCTGTAGCCTCTTTTACGGAGTACCGTGTGCGGCCCTAGGAGCTCGGTTTTCTACTCCGAGGATATCATCGTGGAGCTCTCGACAAGGAGAGCGCGCTATGGTGTATCGCCATCAAAATACTTTAGTCTATGCTTTAGACTTTCCAAATCAGATAAAAGAGCCATGTTGCCTGCAACATGATTTGAACATCTTGAATCTATGTAGAAAAATGATCATCTTCCTTACCTTCCTTGTGACTTAGATTCATCATAAGCAATGAGTCTTCATGTTGTTAATCTTCATAATAATTGTTGTAGTCCCTTCTATTATGGCTTCTATTGTTATTGTTGAAGTTGTTTCCACATGTGCCTCTATTGTTGTCATATCCACCTCTTCCACTTCCTTTTTGGGTCTAAGTGGTGTGGTTGGTCTTATCACAAATGGCACATGGTTGGACATTTTGACTTTTGGGTTTTTCATGCTTTGGTCCTTTCTTCTTTCCTTTCCACTTTCTCTTGCTTGCAAAGTTGTCTTGGGAAGTCTCTTCTTCATCCTCTTCTTTCTTCTTGCCTTTTAACTTCTTGTCTTTCTTATCTACATATAGATCACTTGCTGAATGACCTTGATAGAATTTACCTTCCTTTATGCTATTGTTGGCCTCTTGATTGAAGAGTTGTCCAAGAAAGATGTTAGAATACAGAGTTTGTACATCCATGATGAGGTCATAAGCTGTGGTGAAAGATTGCCATTGCTTGTCACTTCTAATGCCATTCCAAATTTGTCTCATGATGGTCTCTTCTTCAATCAGCTCTCCAATGAATGCCAATTGATCTGCAACCTTTTTTACCTTCGTAAAGAACTATGTGATGGTTTGTTTTGGAGTCTTCTTCATCTCGTTGAACTCATTCTAGAGATGATTTTTTATTGCTTTGGTATTGGTAGAAAAGAAAGTCTCTAGGGCATCCCAAGTCTCTTGAGATGTCTTTCATCCTCTAATGTGCGGTAATAGAAAATCAGAGATAGAGTTAAGTATGTATGACATTGATTGAGCATCCTTTGCACACCAAAGTGTGAGCTTATTTGTTTCCTCTTGAGTAGGTCCTCCTTTGGATCTTGGAATAAGCATTGCTTCATCACCTAATACAGTCCCATATAGATTTATTCCTTGCAAATAGGCCTTCATTCTGATTTTCTAAGCAACATAATTGTGTCTATCAAACTTCTCAATCATTGACGGAAATCCATCTCCAATTTTGAAGCTGCTATGATACCACTAAAAAAGAAGTTGGAGAGGTTTGGAGAAGCTTGAAAAGTTGAGTTGTCAGATGGTGAAGATGGTCTAGCAAACCAACACAGGACCTGCCCTAGCTCTTTGGATATTTAAAATAGACCTTGTGGGCTTGCGAGTAATGTAATAAAATCCAATGGGTACTTTGGAACATCAATAAGAACAATTTGATGCAAAATAGATAAGTTGCACCTTGACTAGATCACAAAAACCTTCTATATTTGGATGGAATCTATGACTTCAAACACTCGAAGTAGTTCGCATAGTTACAATTGGAGAAATTCCTTTTAGGAGAATTTCATACATAGGGTTGAATTTTTATAATGCATAAAAGCCCGAATTTTTACTGACCAATGAATGAGAATTGAGTTTAACTCTAATTGAGTGTATGCCCGACTTTTTAGGACTATGCGAAAGATGGCCTCAAGACCTTTAAATAGATATTTGTTTAAATCTACTGAACCAAATGAATTGAAAATTTATATACATAAACTAGAAAGCAATAGATTTCTAATCAGTCAATTAATTTGAAGATCTATAGAGAGAGATCCTTTTGAAGATATATAGAGAGAGATCCAAGATCTGCAAGATGATTGAGTCTAAGGAAGAAGGAGCACTGAATTGATATGGCACTAAGCAATGACTAAAAAGTGTACTTGTATTACATCAAATCATAAATTCCTAAATCTAGAAAGAATGTGTGGTCTTATATAGACCTTTGGTGATTTTCCACGACTCAAAACTCATGGTTTTGATTTCAAATCCTCACGGGATTGTTTGTTGAAACTGATTAGAATCTCTTTCTAAATTATAGGAAAAGTGAAAGTTAAAGTTATATCTACTTTTGGTTGATTGATTGAGAATCAATCTCAACTCCTTTCAAACTGGTGAAGTTTTTGAGTCCTTTACTTTTATCTTTTACAAAGCTAAATACCTTGAACCCTATGACATAAATGATCATACATGATCATTCAATTAATACAAAGAAAAATGTGCGCATAAGTGCTACTCCCACAGTACATGTATAGAACCATCTGTATGATGGTTGAAGTGAGAAGGAAATTCATTTAAAGCATAGAAAAAGGTTGGTTATCCAACAATTTTTGCTTCATGCTTGGTAGCTCATGCATATCTTGGTTAAGCAAGAAGCAGCCTATTGTGGCAACTTCTAGTTGTGAGGTTGAGTATAGGGAAGCTTTCATATTGATTGTCGAGTGTGTGTGGCTTAGAAAATAATTTTTGAGTAGCTTAAACTGAACTATGTTTTGGGAAGGAGGAATGCTTCATTTTGACAAAAATATAGCCTTGAGAAACAGTTTAAAAGGTGCATCAAGTTTGGGCGAAGAGGGCACCATTTCATATTTTTGTAGGCTTGACAAACTAGCAAAATTCACATGATCAACGCATGCATGCCAAAGCTTTGCATCTAACAAAGCCTGAGAATCTTGAAGTGCACATGCGGAATCATTCACAAATTTTGCACGATCTACGAGCTTATATAGCCCATGACATAAAATGCCAAAAGCAATAATCACATTGTCATTTGACATATCATGAACCATACATTTGTCATCAACAAATTCGACAACCAAGCCGATCTTGGCTAATGTTGAAATTGACAACAAATTTTTCTTCATTCCTGGCACAAACAAAGCATATGACAATGTGAAATAACTACCATCAATAGTAGTCATAATGATCTTACCAACTCCCATGATAGGATAAGAGGAGTTGTTGGCACATGTGATAATATTCCCTGTAAGGGCAGACTCAAGTGAACTGAAGAAACTATGCTGCGAGGCAATATGTTTGGTTGCCCCACTATCAAAGTACCAAACATCTAAGTCTACTGCAGACATACACAGTTCATAAGAGGATGGTTCATAACTACAAACAGTAGCAAATGCCCATTCTTCATTCTGCACAAGATTAGCATACTTTGTTTTGGGGGTAGAGGCCTCTACAAACCATTCCAACCTCTTTTTTCTTTGCCTCTTTTGCAGCCAATTTCGGACAAATCTTTATGGCATGATCATTTCCTTTACAATGTTCGAAAAAACAATTTATGCTTTTTTAATATCTTCTTGTCTTCTTTTTTGACTGTGCAGAATGAACAAATTTCTGCTTACTCGTAGATGAGCTCCATTTACCTTTGCCCTTCTGACTAGCTAAGAAATCTTGATTTGCTACATGCATAATGGACCTATTCTGATCTAGATTGATCTTCCTACAACAACGTAGAGATTAACTCATCAAATTTTAAGGCATTTGGATTGCCTTTCATCATCAATCGAAGAGCAGAAGCAAAACTCTGATATGAATATGGAAGACCATTTAGAACAATATGCATAAGTGAGTTGTCTAGCAAGACTTCAGTAATATAAATCAATTGTTCCTTCAAATCTTTGATCTTTGTCAAAAAACTGTCCATAGAATCTCCTTCATTCATATGCTCACTCTCAAACTACTTTTAGAGGTAAGTAGCATGAGCCTCATTTCTTGCCTGGTGCAAAGTGGTTAGTGGATCCTAAGCATCCTTTGCTATTTTGCAAGACCAAATATGAGGGATAATGGCATGTTTGATAGACAAAGCTATCGATGCATGTGCTCGAGCATCTTTGCCATCCCATCAAAGTTGCTCTACAATAGGTGCAACAAGAATCGAAGCATGAACAGAAATTTGAAGATCATCATCTTCATCACCATCTGCATCACCTTCAATAATTATATTCGGAGGTGTACTAGTTTGCTTTTCAACATCCTATAGAATATTCCATAGTCCTTTTGCAACCAATACATGATGCATCATATAGGCCCACAATGGATAATTGGTACCATCCAACTTGTCCTCAACAACCAACATATGGAATACATCATTGGTTTTAGCCATGGTCATTGACTAAGATACCTTGATGCAAAAAAATGATCGTGTCTCAAAAAGTTGAATAGAACTACCTTCTCAAGCTCCACTAAACCTGTAGCAAACTTTGAGGTACTTGTACTGGCAAATCCAAACTTTTATATATCTTGGACACAAAAGGACAAAATTGTCTGCACAAACAATATGAAAGTGCATTTGGAGGCCGGAATGAGCTTAGATAAAAAATTCAATACCATAAATCAAAGTGGGTTTGAGCTGCTAATCGCCTAAGTATGCTCACCAATTTTCGTGCGATTCTAAGACTGTGATCAAAGGGGTGTCGAGAACACCCTAAATGAATCAACGATGTACTCTGATAACAATCATTGGAGTTTGAGGTCTATGGAAGCATGCAAACATCACAAGAAGAAGAATAAGCTATGAATACAACACACAATATTGAATGTAATACCAAGTGAATCCACAAAGATAAGTGACCCATTAGGTTAATATGTGTATATACAACCCGGGGGAAAAAGCCTCCTAAAGAGGGAAAAAAGTGCCCCATTAATCTTAAGTGTGATCACACATATCACTACCAAAATATATCAATAGAAAGATCAATGTTATGAAAATGAATGCTAAAATAACCACACATGACCAAAGACTGCATAAAACAAGGGTTGGAGGTTGGGAAAATGGGGGAAAAAGGATGAAAAATAAATTAAAGAAAGGGTGGCAGGGTGAGAAAATGGCCAAAATGTAACCCAAAGAGAGCATAAAGTGGCAAAAAAAAAGGAGATTTCTATCAATGACAAAAAAGCGAGTACACCACCAAACTCAAGCACCACCACAACCAAGATCTCCAAAATCACTGCAAGAGCTCTATCAAGACATTTGCCTAATTCTATGATACCAAGTAGAGAGTACACATGCAGAACCAAAATGAAAAAAAGATTGTACTCACAAATGAAAGAGTGTGAGAGACTCAAAGTGAGTAGACCAAAAAATGGGAAAACTCACACGGATTAGAAATGAGCTTTCCAAGAGCATGAAGTAGGATCCCCAAGCTTCTAACCAAGTACAAAGTGGGGGAGAGACCCTCCTTACATAGAGTCAGAGGAGGCTCTTCAAAGTACATCAGATATGGCATAAATTCCCTTGAAGGAGAATGAATACAAGGTAGAAGCCAATGACAAGGTACCCAAATACAATGAGATACAACTAAAATAACGAGATATGGAATGTCTCCTAGATACAAAATGGAGATGCACTCATGTGGATACAAATGGAAATGAAATAGATGTACTCATATCATCAACAGTTCCATGATGATATTGTTGGGAACAATGCCAATTGGTCAACACTTGCTCAATATCTTATTGGTCAACATTCACTACAGCATGTCTATAGGTTCTGATCATTTCCTTCTACAAGAAATGACGACGGGCAGAGTGGTTAAGCATTTCTCTCCCATCCCAGCCACCCGAGTTCAATCCCCGATGGCAGCAGTGTGTGGAAAATAAAAATTTTTGATCTATGCTTTTGCTTTAATTAGCTAAATATGGCAGCGCGATAAAACAGCCGATGGAGTTGCGTTTTGACAGATCATTAGCGATCGTGAAGCTTTTTCCGATAAGAGTTTTTTATGTGCTTTTGAAGGATGATCAAACTACTATATAACCACAAGCATGGCTCATTGTCTAGTATCCTTCACCTAGTATTCAACACAAGCTTGGAGCTTGGACCTCAATAGAGGTGGTGTTTCTTATAGCACATGCGGCAGCCATGGTGCTAACTTGAAGCATGTTGAGGAGCAGCTATGGAGTTCTTCTTAATGATTCTTCTTGTTCATGGAGAAGATGAAGGGTGTGCTCACACTCTAGCTCATGGAGAGGAGGTTATCTCTTGTTCATGGCAAGAAGACTTGGTCATTAGTAGCTTGATGGTGAGGATCGGCCATCTACATGTTTTAGTTGAAGATTATCTTCTACAAGAGGATGTCGGGCTACGTCAAAGACATTGGATGGTGTTTAACATAAGATTTACATTGTTAAGTATTCAGGTACATATTCTCTTTATGCACACAGGTACTACTTGAATTTTATGGAGGCCGTGGCGTTCATATCAGGAGGAGTCCTATTCGGCATAGGTACAAGAGAAACAGTACGTATATGCTTTATGCATATTTTGATGAGATGTTTGAGAAGATGTGTTCACATGAGTTTGAGGATTTCCGGTAGCAAACTTGTTAGCATTCTTTGCTACTTTTTAAGTATGTGATCTTTTCACACACGTATCTAACTTAGGGTCTTCCATAGCCTAAGGTTAGATGAGGGTTTGTTGATTATCAGTTTCACACTGATCCTTCCTCTTTCAGTCACTCATATTCACTCTTCTATAACCTATTAGGTCACACATCTCATGTATATTCAGATTTCTGCCCATACATCTGAATATGTTTGTTACATTGTACATTCACTCATTCATAATTTCTCGTCACATAGAGTGGTTGAGAGTTTTGCTCCCACATTGTACATTGAACATTGGTATATATGATACTATGAGTAAGCGATGGCTTGCGTAACACCTTACACATGTCGTCTATTCTTTCTCTATCTTTGCCTCATCATTTGTATGACTAAGTTGTGGTATGTTCATGTTTTGTCAATATTGAAGATTGCTAGATTCTATGTTGTGTATGCTGGACCTATGGAACCATGGACCTGTGACATGTGCCAAGGGCCTACCTCATTTCCAACAGATATCACTAAGGATTCAAGTGATGACATGGCATATGTCATAGAGCTTCCATGGTGTTGGAGACGGGATGCTTCATATGGCAATTCTAAGTCCTTCAAGTAAAGTTATGTTCACGTGATAGACAAGATGTAACACAAAGTAACATGCATGATCATAATACAATCAAGGATCAACTGATGATATGTGAAAGAAAATAACACCAAACATATCGTGCTCGAATATATGCAAGTGTCCATGAAAAGCTTGCCATAGATGTGTGTTGATAAGCGTGCAAAAGACATAACCCTAATAACTATAAAAAAGAATTCTATTAGCTCAATGCATAAATTTTTACTATAGTTATATCATTATCATTTTTAGGGAAGCAAATAAAATGAATAATGTCCAACGTCATTAGCTTGGCGAATTGATTTGTTTGGCTCCCTTGGGGGGGTTGGGTTCAAATCCCATGGGCTATGTTGGAAAGATACTCCTCATCCTCTTCGGGCATTAGTGGTCCTTGGGGTGCTTTCGATGAACTTTATCATCAGTGGCAAGGTCCATTCCCATTGCAACATGTTGAAACCAATCCTCTTGTCTCGATGTCCCTACCCGATTTCTACCCATAATAGACTTTTGGGCTTTGTTCATTCCTAGGAAATGCTAGGCATTCAACCCCTGCTTGTGTGGATTGGTGAGATCCCATGAGTGTTATGTTCTTCATTGTACTTTCCATTAATTCAAGCTATACTTTCCATTAATTCAAGCTATTGAGAAGAGTAGATGTCAATATTGAACTTAATAAAAAAAAGATGAGTACCCTTTCACACATTGAAATTGAAAATGAATAACACCATGTTTTCGTGCAATATTTGAAATTCTCATCAATGATGTCGTGGGTGTGTGGTGTACTAGTAAAGACCTTTTCCTATATACTACAGGTGCATGGTTCAAAATCCACAAACCAGCTTGATCCTACCCCTACAAAAAAGTGAGGGATAAAGGGGGTCCTCGAGATGCATGAGTTGTTATTTCTAAATTTCAAACCTAACGAAAATTTGGGTGGACGATGGTACTTCAAAGAAAAAATATCCTCAATGATTTGCATGTTTTGTGATTGCGGATTTCTTGGAACCATGAAAAAGATGTAGGTGAACATCCATCAATAACTCAAAGTACATTTGTATATGATTCAACAATGCTTGTTTAAGTTTAAGTTTATATGAGTACATGAAAGAAATCAAAACCAAATACAACATTGAAAGAAAGAACCATTTTATGATATTTTTGCACATTTGAATTTCATATACCGATGAGGTAGTCCATCTTTTCTACAATAGCTTGGCATGTGTCCATGCTACATGTTCATGACCTTCAATTACTCGAGTATAATTGCATATCTTCTTAGGCTGCATTCAGATAGGGTGGCACATTTTTTTAGATTAGAATTGGGTGCCTCCGCATTCAGTTCACACAGAGCAGAAGCAGGAAGTGAAAACTTAAATATTTATGGGATGCTATTGGTTAAAAAACATAAATAGCCAATGAAAAACTATTGTTAGTGTGGTACAAAAGAGTTCCAAGGGGGGAAGCTCGTCACACAGTATGGTGGACCTAAACTTTTTCTCGTTTATTTTATCAAATAAAATTGTGACATGTGGAGCGACGAATTGTGCCGCCAAGTTGTGTGAATCTAGCCTTAGGCTTGATTCACAATGGGTAGCGACAGAAGGCGAAAAGAGTCATAATCTAATAAAATATTTACATTTATCAAGAGCTATTCATAGAAGGCAGAAGCACACAAAACTTTTTTCTCTATGTCATGGAACAAAACCAAGATATATGTTCCAAACTCCCCCTCTCACCCTTTCGGTGTACCGAGTTCCACGTCATTTAGAAAACAATTATGTTATTCATTTTATATCATTCAATTGTACATAGATGAATTGTGTTCCATTATATCTAGTGTTCACATAGGGTGACAACACCATTTCTTGCACTTATAGTTCTACCCTCTTATTAGAACACCTAAAAAGCAACAACATCATTTCTTTCATTCCACCTGCAAGATGGCCAAAAGAGCTCGAAATGTTGTCAGGTTTGTGTGAATCCAACCTTATTTTGATGTATTTTTCTCATGAATTTCAATTGTATGCCATTTCTTATTTTGATTTATTTTCCCCTTTTTTTATTTCATAGAACTTTAAATTACCCATTATTTTCCTAAGTGAGAAGAAATTATCACATTTTTGTACTTCATGGTTAGAAAGGAGAGAACATCTGAATTCAATTCATATGAGAAGAAAAAAATTTACCAAGCTTGACAAACTTTTATCTTACAATGTTATATAAAAAAGAGAGATTCGAATGTACATAAAACTATAAAGCTTGTAAGATAGTTTAGATGGGGAGTAAAAAAAAAAAGAAAAAGCTTTACGTGTAGTAAGGGGCCTACAAGACTCTTCTCCATGGTATGGTTTGGAAGCCTTTGGAGCTGCATAAAGTACAATTAGAGTACTTCTCTCCACATTTACAAAGTAAAAAACAATATAAAAAGCCACAAAACCAAATTCACATTTGTTCACATTCCGTAGATGATCTGTTTGGTGCTAACCTCTTGAGGTAGAGGTCCAATGTTCAACTCTTAGGCTGGACATGTAAAAGCTTGTGCCAATTTAACCCAATGGAAACTTTGTTGTAATTCAATCTAACTCATACTTTGTGGGATACTCGTGCCGCAAGTAGTATGCCCATTCATCTATACAATTGTACTTTCAAGTTAAGGCCAAAGAGTAGGTGCCTACCAAACCTCTATTTCATATTTTTCTTTTGAAGCCAAGGTCATATAAATAAATGGTCCTTTTACACTATGTTTTGAAAAAAATGTATATTGATATGTAGAGCTATTAGGAATCCTTGAGAATTAAAAACGTTTCTTTAAATATATCTTCTTCATAAATGTAATTTGTCAGTATAGTTCAATAGTCTATTTTGTTTCAGAAGTGCAAACCCATTTGGTTGGGTTTTTGTCCTCCTTTGGTGGCATGTCCTCATCATTGTGATGAGAGGAAATAGTGCCCTTCGGGCAAGTCTATCATTGGTCTTTGGGTATTTTTGATGGTAGCATGGTTCATACACATTCATATTATGGTAGCATTTTATTATTTCAAATCAATCTTTTTGTCCGATCTTAGGGCCATCTTTTTTCAATTTCTATTGATCTTAGGACCATCTTTTTTCAATTTCTATCGAGCTCCATACATTCTTAAGAGGTGATAGGTGTTCTATCCTTGCCTATGTGGGATGTGGGGAGTGTCATGGATACTATGCTCTTTATTGTACAATTGCACTTTAAAATAATTGAATTTTAGGGAGATGGGTTGTATGTGTGTCTTTCCAATTCATGGTTCATTCAAAAAAGAAAAAAAGAAAATGCATATACTGTAAGCATATGTAGTAACCTACCCCACTTATTGCACAATCAAGTGCCTCATTGTCACTCCTTTTTAAAACTTGAAGGAAGTTCTTGCACACATGTTGTAGCGATTGAGTCCCTCGCCTCTTGAGGTGGGGTGAGGGCTCAACCCTCTTTGGTGGGACATCCTGGCCTTCGGGCATAAATCAATCACCTTTGGGCGTGTAAGTCCGTGTCATTGAGTCTAATTCCTGTTTTTGTGAAATAAGGAGGGTTCTGCAGATACTATGCTCAAACCTTCACCCTATATAGTTGTAATTTCAAAGTTAAAGTCCGGAGGAGTAAGCTTCGACTAAACCTCCATTAAAAGGGAAAAATAAAACTTGAAGGAAGAACTAGAAATGCTTCTTTTGGGGTTCCAAACAAATGGGTAAATTCATGTTGTTTCAAGCGGAACAATGGAAATCTATAGAGTTCCCTTCAGATAGCCATTCACATACTTGAAAGAATTCTAGCATAAAAATATTTGTTAAAATATTTGGCTCAAAAAACAGCTCAAGGAAGGTGCACCAAACTTTGTGAGGTGGAGAAAGATGATGAAACATGGTAAAACGATCCCATAGAATAAATTTATCTACAATATGCACTTTTTAGACATAAGTAAGTGAAGGTGATCAAGTCATGAAATTGTGGTTCATGTGCTACCGCTATGATAAGCAATACAAGGTTTTTATAAGGTAATATAGAATGGGTCCAAATCAATTTTGGTGGAGATCACTAGAGTATGTGTACATACATCTTCTCAATTATCTCTCCATTGAAGGAAAAGGGCAAAACAACATTGTTTTCTTTTCATTTTGCCACTCCATGTTAACACAAAGTATGAGAGAACCAGATTGAACCCATTAGTTATTTTTCTCAGATGGTTATGAATTGAGGGTAGAACTTTGCTTTGGCCAAGAGAGAGGTCGAGAAAAGCTCAACATAGATGTTCTAAACGCTCGATCTATGAGTTCACTTGTCTTCTTGTCTGCTAGTAAGACTTGCCCAGTGAGCAACCCACTTAAGTGATGGACAAGTAGCAATCTCTTCATCCATTACTTTATTGATGCTAGCTTTGGGGAAGCAAATATGGAAGAAACTAGTGCAAAAAGTTCTTTTTTTTTAATGGATTCAATTGAATGATTCATGTCTCCGTCTACTCAAATCTCTATGGTTGAATCCTGTGGGTGTGGTTTAGCAATTGTGCCTTGTCCTCCCAGGCAGATGACCATGGTTCAAGTCCCATCCGAGGATGGATGCCTCAGCTTTAAGGAGCGTATCTCTAAGTCCTCTGTACCATATGTTGGGTGTGTGAGCGTAATTTCAATTCTTGTTGTTCTCAAAGAAAAAAAACCTCTTTGGTTGATGTGAAAGTGAGTGAAAATAGAAATATTAGTGCCATCCCCAAATCAACCACCCCTAAATGGCTTAAAGTACTTGAGATGAACAAAAATCCATGTTCGTATGAGACACATGTGGTTTTTATTGACTACCTCCATGTAGTGTTTTTTTTTTTTTTTTGATGAAAGGGGGAGCGTGTGAACTGGTTACAAACTTTCAAATCGAAATTGGAAAAAAAGTAGAGGGAGGAGCCGTGGAGGAGGCCCACTGACATACATATACATTGATAGACGCCCCCCCTGCCGAGGGGAAAGGATTTAGACTGAGATTAAAAACAAACTCGGCCAGGTATTTCAATACCGTGACAACGGAGAAAACAGCTCCCCATCCCTCGTGCTTCCCCCCCTCCTTCACACACAGCAAATCAAATTCACAAATTTTAGCAGAAATCGAAGAAGCTCGCTCTCCTCTCTCTCTCCCTCGCTCGCCGTACAGCCCCAGTGTCGCGACCTTGCCGCCATAGCCGACTCTTCTCAGAATTATACCGGCTGCACTAATCTGAAGCGCGATCCCTTCAAACTTCTTTATGACGAGTGTCAACGAGCGGAGATAATCTATATCCTCTCCTGCCGATATTATTTTATTTTTCTTTTTTCCATTTGCCCGGTCGCCTAGCCAGCATCGTGTTCATTCCGGCATTGCGATTCCTGTGGCAGCGACATCGGGATAAAGACAGAGTTAAACTTGTTAAGTCTCCATCTTCCTTTTTTTTTTTCTTCATGCACTCTTCGGCCTACGCTCTCTAACATCAGTGGAGCGAATCAAATCTAACAAAATTACTTAAGAATCAGCCGCACGCAGAAGATTGCATCTTCTAGGCACGGTGCCCTCTCTCTTTGCAATGATCAGATCTTTTCACCTTGTTCCGTTATCACGTCTGCAACACAGATCCTGACCCTTTCTCTCTATGTTTCTCATTCTTCTTAGAGAGTCTTTTACCACGAAGTTAATGTAACTTTACCTCTCTCTGCGATGCACCACAGGTGCAAGAGAAGTTGATAAATAGCATCTTTATCCATGAAATCAACAACATCCAGTTGCGAAGCATCTGACACGGGGCGATTTTTCATCAATATCAATCGAATTGGACACATATCAGAGAGCCGTGGCTTCTTTGCAATTTCTCTCTTGTTTCCACTTCGGTTGGGTGGGCACAACATTGCGATGGTTGCTGTCAATTGCACCTATTGTTCAATGGGACTGGTGTATTGGGCTGCTTGAGACAGCCGTTCCAGTATTGTGCGTGGAAAGTGGGATATGGTGCGTCTTCTTGGTTACAACTCACAGGAAGTATCAGAGGATGAATGTCCTCGTGAGATACCAAAAACACCCAGTCCCATGGGGGATGGATGGCTTGTTCGATTTTTCGATTCCTCCTTCTTTTGTGAATGGATTGCAGTTAGTTATTTGTACAAAAATGAACATTCGGGAGTCAGAGATTATTTATGCAATAAAATGTACACGTTGCCCCTTTCTGGTATTGAGAGCTATCTATTCCAGCTTTGTTATATGATGGTTTACAAGTCAAGTGCAGCACTTGAGAAGTTTATGGTGGATAGCTGTTCCAGATCTCTGAAAATTGCATTGAAGGTACATTGGTTTTTGCAAGCAGAAGCCGAGGAAGCTGATGATGCCAAAGAGTTCAGTAGATTGCTTGAGAAATGCCAAATGGCAGCACTAACTGGGGATTGGCCTCCTCTCATAAGGCCCAAAAAAATGGAAACCAGTCCTGGAAGCAAGAGTCGAATGCTTAACAAAATTCTTTCATCCCGAAGGTTATTAAATCTCACAGGTTCACCCCCTTTGCAGAAGGTTCTTTCTCCTGTTGGGGCACATACCTCTGTGATTGAGGAAGAGGCAATTCGAAGCCCATCTGAAGACTCTGATTCATCTTTGAAAGTTTTCAAGAAGCTGATGCCTGGTCCTAAAGTGCATGCAATCATGAAGAAATTTCAGATCAAAGAAGATGATGAGACTGACAGGTCAACAAGTGGCGAATCTGAGAGTTTCTTTCGTAGAATCCTCAGAGAAAAGGATGATGATGAGAAGACCAGTAAAAATGAAGAACTTGCAAACTCAGAAAGTTTTTTTCGAAGGATGTTCAAGGACAAATCTGAAATAGAAGAGAAGGTAGGCAACAAAATAGTGGAAGATGAAGGTTTTTTCAAAAGACTATTCCGAGACAAAGTTGATGACCGTGATAAGAAGGATGATAGAGATAAATTGAATGAAGAAGAGGAAAAGGGGTTGGCAAATACAGATGAGGAGGAGAGCCCTGATTTCTCTCTTTTCAGAAGGTTTCTTAGGATACATCCAGAGGATGATGATAAGCCTGGTACAGTTCCTGTACCTTTGAACACTATAGAGAGTAGCCCAGTTATGGATGGGTTCTTCAAGAGATTATTCAAAGATCGGAATTTAGAGGAGTCAAAAAATTTGTCTTCACGTAAGGAGGATGGAATGAGTCCTTCTAATCTTTTAAAGAAGTTCTTTAAGGAGAAAACAGATGAATTAAGTTCTGTCACAGCTGAAGATCATACAAAAGTTGGTCCTGATCATGGTTCCAATCCATTGAAGGAAGCCTCTAAAGAGCCACAATATATTGTCAAAAATGATCCAAAAGAAGAGAAGAAAGTTACAGCTGTTGATGCACGTCTAATAGATGCAATGAATGGTTGTGTTTTGGCAGAAATCAATACAAGGACTGTTTCTGAAGATAATGAACCTTCTGATTCTTGTCATCGATCTACTGAGATGCTCTCAAACACTGTGAATGGAATTGGTCTTGTAAGCTTTTGTTACTCTCCTAAAATACACGAGTTTCATTCACATTCTCATACACTTTCATCCCTTTTCCTTATTTGCTTCCTTTTTCAACTCTTGCTGCGTATGATCTTTGTAGGTGGTTGATATATACATCAGGGTGTCCTTTGTGTTTAGATGCTTGAAGATTTGAGATGAGCTTGCTTATTTCTATGAAATAATTCATGTGAAGTGAAGCATTAGATTTTATTATTATTATTATTATTATTATTTTCATGATTTCATGGCTTACCAGATGATGCTTATGTTTTTGGCCTTTATTTTGTGTTTAATCCTCATGAATGCTTTAGTTTGCCCTCAACCATATTTTTTTGGTTTGACTGACCTTCATTCTATATATCCGGTTGATCATGTATCTAAAACTTTGTTTTGTGATCAATTATATGGAGCTGCACCTTTTCTAGTTCTCTTGTACCAGTGAAGTAACCCATCATTTTTATAACAACATCATTGAATGTGGAACTTTGTATTATTGTTGATTATTAATGAGGAAAGCGAGATTTTGTAAAACTTCCATCCTAGAAACTTAGACAAGATAACTCATCTATGCTAAATGTGAATGACACTCTTGACTTTTGGATAAACATCAATTCTAAGATTATCTCCTTGAGACCAAATAGTTCCTTAATATTTTGCATTGGAGACTTGTACATAACTTAGGTTATTGATTTGGTTCGTTTGGAGTAAATAGGTTGACTTCAAAGTCATTATTATTCTCAATGAAAATGATTACATGCAAAATTTTTTGTGCAAAAAAATTGCATTTTATATTAATGGGAAACCAAGAAGACCTTGATTACAAGAGAGAGAAAATAAAAAACGAGCTGAGTTAGAATTAAAATGGTCAATATGTTTCAAACATGTTATTCATCATGGTATTGGTGGTAATACTCAGGTGGAAATTACTTCATGGATAGTTTTAAGCAAGGTAGTCATTAAGCAAGGTTGTCAACTTCTACTCTTACATGAATGTGGTGCTATCATTCTCTTTTTTTATGAGAATCTACATAATTGAGGACCGATTCTTCATTGGCTATGGAGGATATATGAACCTTGATTTCCTTCTTGATACCATTCCATATGTGAAATGCTCATATACATTAGTATTTCCCTTTCAAATTGTATGGAGTGCTTCTCTCCTCAAAGTTTGTGTGAAGGGGTTTCAAAACCTTTCATGCTATACCGGTTTTTCATTTTTATCATGGAACAGCAAGGTTTGTATGAGAAAGGATAGGATCCTTGAGAGATGATGGTATGAGATCCTTGAAATACAAACCCAAGGAACACGGTAAATGGTTAAAGAAACGATGTTGAGATGCATGTAAAGAGATAGAAAGCGAATGTGTAGAATTTCCTTTGTAGATCGAAGACATTATTTATTTTTTCTCTTGTGGATTTCTCTTTTTAATATAACATTCGATGCGATCAAATCTTTCTTGTCTATCTAAAAGATACAAAGTGAAAAATAAAAAAACTTAAAGATTCTTAATTCCTTGATGTTGGTAGGGCTTGCCATTCAATTGAGAATAAGGCTTTGTTTGAGGTATGTGGCTCGTTAGATGGAGCTCGTTAGATGGAGCTGGTTGATGTGCGTCAAAGGCACTAAGGAAGGAATTACTAGTAGCATCTAATGACAATACTCTATGGATCGTCTAAACAACGTGGTTTACTTTTACTTTTACATCTTTGTGATTCCACCATTCTTGTCTCTTTCCATTAATTTCAACATCAAGGACAGGAAGCATGGGACCTTGATTTTCTTCTTGATGCCATTCCATTTTTTGCATGCCCTCATGCATTGCTATTTCTTCTTTTGTGTTGTCTAGAGCACTTTCCTCAATATATATGTGTGTGTAGGAGCTCTAAAAACTTGTATGCTTTGTGTGTAACATATGTTGGAAGTGAGGTATGCCCAATAATAACTCCACAAGATCTTTCCATCACTTCAAACCTTGCTCACATGGACATTTTCTTCCAAATACGATAGATGAATCATTACAAAAATAGACAAGAGATGAGAATGTAAACGAGTAACTAAAGGCTACTCTAACTAATACTAGTTGATGAAATAATAACTATATAATGTCTGTAATATACAAAACTTGGATGGAAGGCTGAATATAGAATGGATTATGGATCTAGCTATGTAAATTGGAGAGAAGTGTGTAGGACTGTTTTGTAGAAAAACAGCCTATGTGCTGTAATGAGGGCAAAACTCGGCAACTCTAACAGAATTTTGGGTTTCTTCTTTGACATAAGAAGTTAGAGAGCCTTCTCCGCTTGAGATCGTAGATATGCGAACCTTGTACAGCTACAAGAATAGAAGGATAACCAGAAAATAGCAGTCACTAAAATCAGCAGGTACACACTCTTGGGAGAGTGTAAAGAAGAAGAGGGAAGCAGCAAAATCACCCAAAATCAGCTAGGAGCCTTCAAGGAGCAACACCTCCACTCTCGATGTACGAGAGTATGTGTATGACTTAAAGTAGAGCCCCTCTTTGGTCTCTATGGGCTGCATTTGTGTAAAAACATGTGAAAAAGCCAAATAATTAAATTCATTGATTTTGCTTTTTGGACTTGAAACATTGCGATAACTAATGTATTGGGCATATCAACCCATCTTCTGAAAATAAAATGCTTTTCTTAATCACCATTATCTCCTCTATCATTTGATGTCTTCTGATTTTGAAAAGCATAAAATCAGAAATTAGGGTCTGATATTTGAACCATTTTGAAATTAGGGTATGCTAGATGTTAAGGTGAAACCCCTCGGTAGGACATTGTTTTCCCAAAATCCCCTCGTCAATGTCATATTGGGGTAAGATTTAATAATTTGCATAACTTTTGATGTATGTCTCTAGATAATGACTTAGTAAAATTATCTTCCACATTCTCACTTGTAGGAACATAAATAAGCTCAATGTGCTTGGATACATGATCACGAATATAAAGGTAATGAACTTCATTATTTTTTTCTCCTTGCATGGCTCAAAGGATTCTAACAATACCACTTTGACCATAGGAATATATGTGTATAGGAAGATGAACATAAACATCAAAATAACGTAAGCCTTTTTGCATTAGCTTCAAGAATAGCTGTAAAGGAAGCTCTATACTCTCCTTCACTAAGATGTAGCCACTGTAGGTTGTTTCTTAGACTAACAAGAAATAAAGCATTCTCCAATTAAGAAATAATAACCACTAGTAGAACTTTTTGAGGCTCTATCACCCGCCCAGTCAATATATTTAAGTCCTTGAAGTATAAAATGTGGTGATTTAGGAAAAAACATAGGATAATTCATAGTGGGAGGGATAAGAAAGCATTTAGAACCTTATCCAAAAAATCCAATACATGCAATAAAAAAAATGTGGAGAATGAGGAAGACATAAAAAGTTTAAGAAGAGTATAAATTCATTTATGTATGATTTTCTTTTTGGGCCTTAATCTTGAAATAGATTCAAATAGATGTTCTCCTTGGAATGCACTTCCACCATAGTCATAGGAGGACGCGTCTCTGGCTCAAGGGACATCGGGACGCCGTCCCCCTCTTCAGATTTGGGGGGACGCCCAACCAGGACAACTTGCGTCTCGGATTTTTTTGTGTCACACACATTGTCGTCCCCCCTTTAGATTTGGCATGACTCTCAATTGGGATGACTTGCGTCTCGGATTTTTTTTGTCACACACACTTTCGTCCCCAAGATGCCGTCCCGAGATGGCCAGCTGTTATGACTGCAAATGGGGATGCCAAAAATCGTCGAATTTTTTTTTGAATTTTGAACAGTGAAATCTAGCGCTTAGCTTCTCTCTCTAGAAGATTCTTATGCGGCCCCAAAGCAACCATAAAAGGAGCTTCCCTCGGGACACTACATCTTACTTTCAACTTTCGCTTGAGCTACTTTGGTGTGCACACTTGCATATTCAGCAGCCTTGCCCCCTCTCCATCCTCTTAGCCTTTGGGCCTCTCGAGGAGAGTAATTTCAGCAGCCCCTCT
>CM035419.1:112718256-112755756 GCA_020310875.1 Ceratopteris richardii | reverse complement strand
TGCAACACCCAGGTCCAAACATTGCCCTCGTTGCTAACCGTTGCCGTTGCCATTGCTAAAACGTTGCTTTCCACTATGATTTGGTCATGTTCAGATTTAGACTTTATTTTTGGAGGGAATTTTGTGTCAGTTTTAGCTTTGTTCTTTCTAAGTTTATGCTCTTACTCAGAATCCAACTTTTGTACACGATATTGAATTCATGTGCATAAAGCTCTTTCTGTTAGCAAATGGTCAAGAAAGGTCAACCTTCTACCAGGTGAAGCCCTAAAATGTGCAGGTCAACCCATGAATTTGCAGATCAAAGCCTGATCAAGCTTGATCAAAAAATGGTCAAATTCTGGGAGAAAACCTTTTTGCATAGTCCTGTAGAGCTCAGAGAGATCTATCCAACCATATATAACACTTGCATATTTGGAAACGTCTTCCCCTTCAAAAGTCAAACCCAGATTTCTGGTCAAAAGCCAAAAGCAATATGAAAAACTCTTGTACACATTGATGGGCCAGATTTGAAGTTTTAAAAAGCATTGATGCAACGGCTATTAGTGCATGTGCCTATATGTAGATGCTTTTGAACTTGCCATGTCATCACATATTGAGCATCCACGTAAAAGTGAAGCTCTAAAAAGCTGCTTTTTCAGATTTTTTCGCCAAGCCTTCTAGGTCTATATAAAGACATGTGTTGGGCTCATGAACACTTTTGGGGTGCTTCAACTTCTACTTAAGCTTGGTGGTCGTGGTGTTTCTCAAATTTGGAGGTGGGGGCAACTTCTTTTCATCAACTTCAAGGTGTGTGTTACACATAGGGTTCTTGTGAGTATTTTGTGTATACTTGCTAGGAGGAGATTATACCTCAACCATAGAAGATTCATCTAAGTTCATAGACAGCTTGGATGTCAAAGCTAATCTTTTAGCCATTTATTTGTAACTTTCAAGTATTGGAAATATAAAATATTTGGAACATGGCTCCTTACATCTCTCACATGTGCTCTCTTTCTTGATGTTTCTATTTAGTTACTGTTTCTAGCTCAGAGTTTGCACATGAATTCAAATTTGTCTGTCAAATTTTTCAGCATAAGTTCTCATGTGTGTTATCTTATCTCCTGTAGTTTCTAAGATTTTGGGTGACCAAAAAACAACAGAAAGGCAGATCCATAACTTTAAAAAGTGCATTGAAAGAGTGTGCAAACCAAAACATAGAAATGCAGAATCGCAGTTGGATTTTAGGGCCTCAGAAATCTGCCGAATCCAGGATGAAGTCACCAAAAAACATTTAGAAGTGCCTAGAAAAAGTTTGAGGGTATAAACTTGATCTACATGCTGTTATAAAATGGTGTTATGTGCCACACAGGGTAGGCACTAAATCTTGGAGGGATTTGTTTATCTGAACCTGCTATGGTATCAAATATAGAGACATGCCATTATTACCAAACAAGGGCATCTGCAGTCTTCACGAGTTTATACACTAAATTCAATCAAATAACAGAGCAGAGAAGCCCAAAAGTGGACTATTTGTATATGGAACAAATAGTATGTGAGGAGTGCCAGGAATTGGTGTATAAGACTTGGAACCTTTCCCAAAAAAATTATAGAAAGATGATCATTGTAGTTTCTATGAGGAGAATTATAGTCATGAGCTCAAAATTTATACGGTTTGATAACTAATGAGAGTTATTGAGCCTGCTTGTCTCCAAAGTTTGACCCGCTACCAAACTCAGTGAAATACTCGATTTGGTATTACACAGAAATTTTCTCAAAACTAGTATCAATCTATCACATCGAAGATCTTGTTGGCACTGGTGATTGGGGTGGAGAGGGTGGGACTTGGCATGGGAGTATGGGGGGTGTATTATTGTGCACTTGCCAGAGGCTAAAAAGGGATTAAATTTTTGCTTTAATGGAGCTACATCGTTTTAATCTGCGGGACTATATTGTTAGCTCAAGTCTTCAAGTGGTAGTGAGATAGATGGTATTGGTGGCAATAAACCTCAATAAGCTTGTAGTGTTGTCCAGTGCTTTGTCATTGTTTATTAATTTTGATCTTAAAAGTCTGTTGCTATAGTCTAATTCTTAGTAGCTTAAATATCTTCTCTAGTACATAATTGTGGAGTGTATCTGTTCAACTTTTCAGAATGGAGCATCCTGAAAGTTCACTACAGTTCATCTTTCTGTGAAATTCATGATTGCATTCCGATTTGGATATGCTTCTCTTCTTTGTTTCTTCTGTAGGTTCATTGTACGTGTAATGAATGTGTGATGCATTTTACTTTGTTCATTATTCCAGAAGGGACCTGGGTCTCCCAAACAGAGAACAGAAAGGGCAGCAGCTAAGCCACCACTTCCGAAGTACTCATCTTTTCATTTGAGGAAAGGAACATATCATGCAACTCTAGATTTTATCCAATCGCTCTGTGACACTTCTACCGGACTTGTTGATGTCTATCCAATGGAGGATAGACAGAAATCCCTCCATGAGGTCATTTTCGGCATTCGCTAACAGTTTGACCTTGATTCAAAATCTGCTCACTTTGTCCTAAAAATTGTATTTGCTCCTTGCAGTCCCTTGCAGAGCTTAATGCACACCTGCTTCATGCTCAAAATGATGGCGGTAATCTGAGTCATTTGCTTTGTTTTCTATGTTTAGCTATGCTTCATTCTAAACGTTTAAGCGAAACGCTTCACTTTAGGTGTATATTGTGACAATTGTTTCATCACTATGCTGTAGGTGTTTGCTTTCCTCTTGGGAAGGGGTTGTACCGTGTGCTTCATGTTCCTGAAGAAGAGGCTACTCTTCTCAATTCAAGAGAAAAGGCACCTTACCTTATTTGTGTGGAGGTGATCAAATCGGATGAGCAAAGGTATCCCTATTTGCTCTCTCTCTCTCTCTCTCTCTTGTGCATGCACGCACAGCAACACACACACACACACACACACACACACACACACACACACACACACACACACACACACACACACACACACACACACACACACACACACACACACACACACACACACACACACAATACACACACAGACAAACGTGCGCACGAGGGAGGGAGGGAGGGAGGGAGGGAGGGAGGGAGGGAGGGAGGGAGGGGGGGAGGGAGGAAGGAAGGGAGGGAGGGGGGGAGGGAGGGAGGGAGGGAGGGAGGGAGGGAGGGAGGGAGGGGAGGGAGGGAGGGAGGAAGGGAGGGAGGGGGGGAGGGAGGGAGGGGGGGAGGGAGGGGGGGAGGGAGGGAGGGGGGGAGGGAGGGAGGGAGGGGGGTCTGTGCCTCCGCCTTGAAGTGACTGTTGTATCAGATACTATATATCACTTGCAGACACCGCTTTCTTTCCTTGTGTTGGTAACTTGTTTCACTTTATCGTGTATAATGATTGGGTATGCAGTGTGCACCCTGCAGATGTACTTTTTGCATGGACTGACTTTGTCAGTCCATGACAAACATAGCTTTTTGTCTTCTTTCTCTCCCTCCCCTCCCCCGCAGCAGTGCAGAATATACACATGCACAAATATGCTCTCTCTCTCTCTCTCTCTCTCTCTCTCTCTCTCTCTCTCTCTCTCTCTCTCTCTCTCTCTCTCTCTCTCCCCCTCTCTCCCCCCCCCTCCCCCCCCAAACAAAAAAAAAAGAAAAAGAGAAAAAAAAAAAACACATTTTAAGGAAAAATAGAAAAGACCGAGGAAGGAAAGGAAGATCTACATAAATCAAATCGATGAAATTATACATTTTCTCAGAAATGAAAAAACAGACTCGACTTTGCTGGAAAGAATTCAAAAGAAAAGGTCCGTGGACAAAAGTATATTCATTTTTTTTTCTTAGGTTTAAAAAAGGATGAATGTTTTTTTGTCCTTGTGTGTGAAATGTTTATCTTGCTTATAGCTGTTGTATGGAATGTGATTTTTGTTACTCGTTGAACATAGCTTTGAGTTGGTGACTGACTGGGATCAAGCCTAACATTCCATCAAAAATAGTCTTTTGAGAATGTGAGCTTATGAGCAAAACATCAGTTCTGTACTTCCCTTTTATGATTGTGGTTTCAATACTTTATTGCTTGACTCTCTTCATTTGTATGGAATGTGATTTTTGTTACTCGTTGAACATAGCTTTGAGTTGGTGACTGACTGGGATCAAGCCTAACATTCCATCAAAAATAGTCTTTTGAGAATGTGAGCTTATGAGCAAGACATCAGTTCTGTACTTCCCTTTTATGATTGTGGTTTCAATACTTCATTGCTTGACTCTCTTCATTTTTTGACCTTCTGAAGTAGCACAAGAGATTCAATGGAGTCAGGACCACAAAAACTTTCACGAGGGATTCCACTTGCAAATGGTGATGTGCAGCTTCCGAAGCCACCTCCTTGGGCTTATCCTGTTTGGAATCAGTCTAAGATGCAACATAACAATACAGATGCAATGCTTAGAGCAGCATCACAGGCGATTGATCGTGCAATGACTCATTTGTGGGAAACAAAAGTGAAATTTGTACATGTGGGTTTGTCTGTCTCGGAAAATCGATGCTCCAGTATAAACTGTCATCACAGCACTAATAACAGTGCTGTGACAGATGCAAAATGCAGTTGCGATGACAGTGAAGAAGTAGCTTCTCATAACAGTTCAGATGCACTGAGTTTGGAATGGGGAGGAACCTCTGAACAACAATGTCATCAATGGGTACGAGTTCACTTGACAGCTGTACCAGGTGTCAACATGGAGGACATAGAGCCAGAAGAACCCAGTAGAAGGAAAGACCATCGACGGGTCCCAAGTACTGTTGCCATGGCTCAAGTTAAGGTGTGTAAGTATAATGATTCTGAGATTACTTATTGGACCCCTTTCTAGCATATTAGGCAAAGCATAGTTGCTTCTATCACAGTACCATAACGAATAAGGCATGAACAAGTAAAGAAAAAGGAAAGGTTTCTTTTTTTGAATTTGTACCAGTTCCTAATTGGATGAATTTATGTTGTTCCATCTGGGAATTCAGCAGTTGTGTTCTTAAGAGAGGGTCAGTTACAGCAAGCCAGTTCACTCTAAACAATGTTAATTTTTGTTGCAAGTAGTCAAATGTTTAAATTCAAGTAATCAATAGTGTTATCGATATATTCAGTGAGCTTATGTCCTGCTTTAATCTATGCCAACTGCCAAGCTGCTCCTGTATGATAAGCTGGCTAGAGAGCTTTATAAGTAGTATTATTGCTACATGTTACAATATTTTTGATATTGGAATTACTATTGTATCTGATGCTTTCATGATATATGTTGTTTCAAATTGAGCGTGCTGCAGGCAGCTGCAGCTAAAGGGGAGTCTCCGCTTGGTCTTCCTAGGAAAAAGAATGCATTGAGAACTGGCCATGGCCAATCAGAGGTATACTACATGTGCTCATGGTTTTCTCACAAAGAAAAAAGAGTTTTTGACATGTATTGGAGAAAAGTTCTGCATAAATAAGTCAGGAGTGATTTTGTTTGTGGAGGTAGCTGATTTTTGAAGACTGAACTCTGTTTATGCACTCACCTACATTTTTTGCCCCTTGGTTGCCTGTGTAATGTCTAATATTGTATTTTTTATAGGATCGTGATGATGTGAGTGGAAAGGCCACAGATGCTCTTGCTGGTGAGCTTTGGGAGGCCAAGAAAGAGAGGATACGAAAGACATCAAAGTATGGGGGCATGTCAGGCTGGGATTTATTTTCTGTAAGTGGTTTTATTTGTTGTATTTGACATGCAATTTTCTCTTTTCATTGTTCATACTCAAGCCTAGAGTTCTACATACTGGCAGCCTGAATTAGTCAGATTGATGGCTTTGATTATTGCTTTCTTGTATCCCCACCATCAACATATCATTAGAGATACCATATACATATTTCCCCTTATGTAAACAAAAAAGCAGACAAAGAAGTGGCATGGTTGGGCTATTGATTTTTTTACACGGGACCATAGATGATCCACAAACATTATAAAGATATGGGATGAACAGAATGAACATGGAATTGCAATATATAGGATGTGGAATCTTAAACACGAATGAAATGTTAGTTTGGCATTCAAGTTAAGACATCTAACTAGCTTATTGATGGCTTTGATTATTGCTTTTTTGTATCCCCACCATCAACATATCATTAGAGATACCATACACATATTTCCCCTTATGTAAACAAAAAAGCAGACAAAGAAGTGGCATGGTTGGGCTATTGATTTTTTTTACATGGGACCATAGATGATCCACAAACATAAGATATGGGATGAACAAAATGAACATGGAATTGCAATATATAGGACGTGGAATCTTAAACACGATGAAATGTTAGTTTGGCATTCAAGTTAAGACATCTAGCTAGCTTATTTCCTTATTTACAAGTGCTAACAGAGCTCTAAATCGAATTCAAAAGTAGCAACATATTTGCATGAACAGGTACACTATGAAGGTCATGGAGCATTGGCATTCTTACATTTTAATCTTGACATTACTCAATGTTGTAATCCTATGCGTTTTTGGGATTCTTTTGTTGAAGGCTCCGAGACTCAACAGACAGGCAGTGACATATTGCATGTAAGTATCTGAAGGTCCTAGGTGACAGATTTTGTGCAAGTATTGAAAGGCCCTAGTTGATTCCAGCTGGCAGATAAATCGCAGATGGATCATAAAGGACAAGTCATTTGTAATGATCAGAGAACATATGATATTATGGATATATTCACTGTCTCTGCATAAGAGTGAGGCATTCATATCACTTGCACATACATGCCCATTTTTCAGAGTAGTCAACATTTTCATGTCAGGTTTTGCCATTAACCTTAAGCTTCCTAACAGACATCAAATAACCCTAGGTTCAGGAACTTTTCTTTTGAACCTTGAATGTACTTAATGAAAGAGGCTCTGGAGAGCTATGTAATGGCATACATTAGTGCCCAAATGGCCAAGAGGGTAAGCAGCTGCTTGAGGAGGGAGAAAGTAGAGAGAGAGAGAGAGAGAGAAATCACGCAGAAATTGATGGAGGAGCTGAAGTCTTGCATGTACCAAATTTTGGAATGGTCCTTACTTGCAAAATGTGAGTGAAGGATCTTAGTTTTATTAAACAAGTGATTGGTCACTTGGACAGGTGTGAACAGGCCTAAGTGACCATAAGCCACCAGTTGCCTATATTGGCCTTATGGGCCAAAAAATACAAGAAAAGTTTGAATGGATTGCTCTTGATGAGAACTATCATTTGGAAGGGTAAAAAATGTACCTTGGAGGACTCTTTAGGGCGTTTACCAGCAACATCTAAGACATTCAACTCGATTGAATATCAATAATAATGTCACAAATTTATAACACATCTTGTAAGCATTTTTCCAAATAAATCGAACACTAGAACATTGGCAGCCATGATTTATTTCTGGACTATATGATTGTGTGTGTGTGTGTGTTTATATATGCGTGTGTATGTGTGCACGCGTCGCGTATGTATGTATATATCCACAAGCACACACATACACACACACACATTTACACAAACTCTCTCACACACATCACACATGCATCACACAAACTCTCTCTCTCTCTCTCACACACACACACACATATACACATACACACATGACCTTTATTATATTGGATGCTTGGGACAAAGCTGCCATCTATAAAGGCAATTGGAAGATTGATACTTGGACAAAAGTTTTCACCTCGGCATTGGTCAGAATTAAATCGAAAACTGCTAGACTGTTAATGCACTCCTCTAAGAAACTTGTCCCTTTCATACAATGGGAACAATGGGAGCCAACACACACTGTCTGCACTTCATGAATCTTGGTATTGACACCGCTTGTACAATCTCCTCTTGCTTTGCAGTTGGGATCTGATGTGAGTTATCAATGGCGAAAAGGAGTTGTCAATAATTCAGACTGTCTTGATGCAAGTACGAAGCGAATCACTTTTGTGAAGTGGGGCAGAAATTATGGATCGACCAAGCATAGAGATCTTCATGGCTCCATATTCAAGAGAGATCTCGCGATCTCTTGCTACCAGCTTCTATCTCGCGATCTCTTGCTTCCAGCTTCTATGTCTACTTTACATTGTCTCAAAGAGTGGAAAATTGAGGGGTCATTTGATTGGGATAAAGCTTCGACAGGATCATATTACAAGATAATGCAATGCACTGTTGACATGTTTGATCTATGCATGCAACGCTTGGAAATACACAAAGAAATAGGTTGGTGGACAAAGCGATGTCAAGACACTTGGGGTCTCAAAATTTTGCTTTGTGACAAGGTTTTCCTTTAGAGGATTGCTGTGGGTGTGATGTATGTATATGTGTGTATGGTAGGTGTAGATGAACGCATATAACCTTGATTTGAAAAGGCTTGACCAACCTTGGGAGTCTTGGAAGTATGTTTGAGTCTAACATCCTTTTGTTGTCTCTATCATTCCAAGTTGTACTTAGTTGAGAAGAGAATGTGATGTGTGAGTTCTCTTTGTTGTGTGTGTTTGGAGAGTGCTCTTCACGTCAAAGGTCCTTTTTAGTATGTTTGAGTCTAACATCCTTTTGTTGTTTCTATCCTTCCAAGTTGTACTTAGTTGAGAAGAGAATGTGATGTGTGAGCTCTTTGTTGTGTGTGTTTGGAGAGTGCTCTTCATGTCAAAGGTCCTTTTTGTGCTTGTAGATACATTGCATGACTTGTGAAAATTATATGGGTGTCAAAATCTTCAACAATTACAATAAATATACCTACCTAGCATACTCCCCTAGTGTCAGTTTAGGAGGGGATTGTTAGTGAATGTATCAAATGACAACCTTCCACTAGGGGAAGTCCTACTTGCACGTCTACAAGATGGATAATATTAGCACATAAAAATGGTCAGAAATGGTCCTATTTTTGGGAAATGGTAAACAATATGGTAATTTTTTTAATTACATATTCTTATAGTGCTCCATGAGAGCTATCCAATCATATATAACACTTGTATCTTTGACATCAAGATCAAGGCCAAATATTAAACCCTAATTTCAATTTAAGTGCGAAAAGCACTTTATAAAGTGAAGCAATTGTGACACATGTCAATTGTAAATCTAATCAAGTTTATATAATCTAGTGACAATTAAACATGCCACATAACATGAAAACAAAAACATAAGCCAGCCATAAGAAAGCAAAGGCAAAATATACTTTAGTTTTTTGAAAATAGCTTTATGCTTTTTAGAGCTTTTTTGTAGAAGTTTTTCACCAAGAGCACTAAAGTCTATATAAACTCATTTAATTGGGATCATATGAATCACTTTTTGAGTGCTTCCTTCATGAGCTATCTTGGAGGTGTGTTTTCTTTCAACTTGAAGAAGGTGGAGCTATTTCTCTCCATCCACTTCAAGGTGTGCAACAACTGGTATCTTCTTTGTTGTGAGCATTTTCATTATACTTGCTTATAGAAGTTAGTTACTCTTGGAGAAGCACACACTTCAGGCTTTGAAGATTATAGAAGTTATTGAGCAGCTCATACATCAAGGCATATTCTTATGCTATCTTGTAACTTCTCCCTTGAAATGTAATCTTATATTTGGAGCATGGCTCCTTACATCTCTCTGATGTGCAGTCTTCTCTTCATGTTGTCTCTATATTCTCTCTATCTCAAGCTTAATTGTGGGGCTAAAAACCAACATTTTGGTATATATGATTGTGGTATTAGCTGACATGCAGGTTTCATTTGTGGATTCTTTATCTGAGTTTTGACAAGTTGATAGGTGTGTATACCGTATCAACTATGCATTTTCTTTAGTTTTTCCCATTTTTTGTTGCATTTTCTGCTAGGCTTCAATCATGGCTGAGCTTGACCAACACTTTTGGAAGTCATAGAATTCATGCTCGTGGTGTGTGTGTTGGAATTAGACCCTAAATTTCATCAAACCCTAATTTCTAAAAATCATTTCCCAAAAGCTGGTATTGGTCAAAATCTCTATTGAATATTCTTGAACTACTCGTTGAGAGGTAGCCATCCATATATAACACTTATTCCTCTAAGATCTATGAGCCCGTCAAATATCAAACCCTAACACTATGGTTTTCACTAGCTTTTCACATGCCACCTGCCACAATCTCATTAAAAGTGAATAAAATCAAGATTGATGGCTGAGAATAAACATAGATGAAGCTAGAAAAGTACGTGCCCATATAAATCAAAGCAAATTAAAGCTGCGAGACAAAAATTAAGGAACTATAGGTTGGAAATGTGGAAATGCAACCTTCCACAAGAGGAATTGCATTTCCACACTAGACAAAGTTTTGGTTAGTTTTAGACAAAGTCAACCTTAGTCAAACTAAGGTCAAAAGAGGTCAAAATTGGTCAAAATAGTGGTTGCTGTCTTCTCTAATATAGTGCATGGTTGTGCTGTATCTGCTATTTATGTATGTGTGTGTCCGTGTTTGTGAATACAATATGATGTCTTTATTATGATTTGCATTGGATATTTATGATCACACACTAATGGTTCAGTTTTTAAACTTCTATTGGAAACTTATAGGTCATTGTCAAAAGTGGTGATGATTGCAGGCAGGAGCACTTGGCAGTGCAGTTAATCTCCCATTTTTATGGTTAGTTTCTGGTGCTTTTGTGCTTTCTGAAAGCAAACAGTTATTTTTGAAAATGCAGTAAATAGGGTAGCTATATAGGCATAAAAGCGTGTTCTGTGATATTCAATGGTGATTTATTTGGACGCCAACTATCTATAAATGCAGAAATCTACATTGGTTGTATAGCCATACTTTCTCTTAATTTATCTGTCCTTGAGAATAAACCATTTATTCTCTTGCAAAGACCATTCCTCAAAGGAACTTTTCTTCATATCATTTGTGCTTGATTTGTGATTTTGCACTTGATGAGCTTACCTAACATTTTATACTTGGTTAGTGTTTCAATATGTGCATTGAGTTATGTTCATTATCTATTCAGAAAGCTGCATTCAACTGTTGCAAAATTCAAAGCATTTTCCTAAAGAGAAAGTGGGTTATATTGTTGGGTTTGTGTGTGAAAGCATGTGTTTCTTATCGGGGTCCACTTCTTTTCTGTGGTTGGAAGTGTAGATACTATTATGTTGATGTGTTCTTACTAGTTATTTGTTATTTTCCTACTTGGTTAACCATATTGTAATGCTCTTTCAGCTTTATCAGCTTTATCAGCTTTATCAGCTCTATCAGCTTTATCAGCTTCTGAATTCCTGTGTTGTGATTGACTCAGACATATACCAGGAAGCTGGCTTACCACTATGGTTACGACCCTATGAAGTGCTTGTGACGTCTTCTTATACCGCACTGATTGAGACCATTCCAGACACTGTGAGTCAAGCTAATCTTGTTGTCTTCCCTGACTCAGTTCTTTGTTTTGTTCATTGCCATCCGTTGTAGTCAAGAGCTTGCTTTCAGTGCGTTTGCCTTGTCAATAGTTGCCGTTTTTCCTCTTTTGTACTTTTAGTTTGTTTACTCATTGAATCTATACTGGAAATCTTTTCAGGCATCTATCCATTCAATCAAAAGCAGAAATCCCAATATTTCAAGCTTGCGAGAATTCTTCTGCAACAAGTATGAGGAGGACTCACCTGCATTTAAAGTTGCTCAGGTTTTCCATAATCAACTTTACGCTGTTGTATCTAATTATATTGTCTTTAGAATCTTTCCTATTTGTGGCATTCCAAACAACTTCCATATTACAGATAAAGAATATATAGCTTCATATGTTGCCATATGAATGTTTTAGCTCTTAAAGATTGTAGTTGCTTGAATACAAGATGTGGCCAAGGTTATTTCTTCACAAGTACCATCGGATGTATTTTTTTTAAAACAATACAAAACGAATTAAGAAGAGCTAAATATTTCTCGAGTCTGGATCGGAGCACATTTCATGTACACGAAAGTTAAGGGTCTTAGAATGTTGGAGATGCAACATAATGCAGACAGTGAAGAAGGCCAAAACACACGCTAGTGAAGTACAAAGGACTCATCCACATATGCTTTCTCTTGGTTATTCCCATGATTTCCATATAGATTTATGTGGTCAGATTTACCCTTCTGAAAAAAAGAAAATAGAGGAAGTTCGGCCGTGGCTACTCTCTCTAAAAAAAAAAAAGAAAAAGAAAAAAGAGGAAGTTCGGCCGAAGGCTACTCTCCCTTAAAAAAAAAATAGAGGAAGTTCGGCCGAAGGCTACTCTCCTTATTAGCCTGAATTATTGGAAAGAACAACAGTACATGTGAAAATGGGCATAGTACCCATGGGACCCTCCACACTGTCCGAAAGCCTTACAACTGGTATTGATCATGACCTTTACATGATATGCGGCCCAACGGGGGGTTTGAACCCTTGCCCTTGCTTCAAGAGGCAAGCGGCCCAACCAGCTGCCCTGCTGCATGTTGATGTCAGATTTACTTTGGTGTTGATGCCATTTTTACATTGAAGAGAAGAGGTTAGATTGTTTAGCAGAGAGTCTCCTTTGTTACTGGTTCGACATGAATCATTTGCTAAAAATCCTTGGTGCAAAGGTGTTTGAATCTCATATTAAGATCATTGTTACAATGATCTTGAATATGTTGGATTACCTTGAGATGTGAGGCTATGAGATAATATATACAATTTTTGGGATGTGCACTAAGTCATAAAAGAGCATGAAATGAAAATTGGGGTCGGATTGCGAGTAAAAGTGATGTGCAATGAAAACTCGGAAGTTTGGATTTGGGGGTGGTCATCTATATGCTATATGTGAAGGACAACCATGGGAAAAAATTACAAGGGGTCTATCTCCATCGTTTATAATCGCATACGTAATAGGCATACAAGGGGTCTCTTATGAGGGTAGTGATCTTTTTCTTGTGATCTAATGCTTTGGACAATTGCCTCATGTCGCGAGCAAGCTTTGAACCCTTGCATGCTTTGTTGTATGGGAGGTTGTATGTCTTTACCTCCTTTGGTGTAAAACTTGATTCTCTATCTAGATCCAACTTTGTAATATATTGACTTAGAAAGAAATGGGTGCTTGCATCAATGCAAATGTTGCCTAGCCTCGGGTAAGTCGATCACAGGTTGCCTAGGTTATAGAGAAGGACCTGAATGTTGCTATGAAAGTCACTCCGAGCTATACATATGAATGACTTGAATGCTCCCTCTAGCCATCATTAAGGAGTTATGTCTTTGAATGTGTGCTTATGTGTTGAAAATGAGCACCTTGGATTTACTAATGTTCACTGAGACCCCTTGTACAAGCACAAATCATCTAAAGCCTACAAATTATGTTGTAACGCTTCTTTGACTTTGAGGTCACAATTCACAAAAGTGAGCTATCTGTCAAGATCTCATTAGTAGAAATCAAACGCTCTTTCAAATCTTTGATCTTTGTAAGAAAAGTGTCCATTGAATCTCCTTCATTTATATACTCGCTCTCAAACTATTTTCGAAGGTAAGCAAGACGAGCTTGGTATAGTGTGGTAAGAGTATCCCAAGCATCTTTTGCTATTTATCATGAGTAAGGGATAATGACTTGTGTGATAGAAAAAGCTATTAATGCATGTGCCTATTCATCTCTTCCATCTCAACGAAGCTTTTCTGTAGTAGGTGCAATGAAAACTGCAATAGAATCAAGAAATTGAAGATCATTATCTTCGACATGATTTGCATCACTTGTTATCAAAATATTTGTAGGTATAGGAGGACATATTTCAACACCTTGCACAATATTCCATAGGCCTTTTGTTATCGATACATGATGCATGATGTATGCCCACAATGGGTGGTTAGAATGACTCTAACTTATCCTCAACAACCAAAATATAAAATATATCATTTTGTTTCAGGTATGGCCAATGACTATACCTCATGCAAAAAATTGACTATCTCTAAAAAAAAGTTGAAAAGAAATACCTAATCGAGCTCTTATAGATCTGTAGCATACTTTGAGGTGCTTGTATTGGCAAACCAAAAACTATGTATATATGTTTGGCAGAAAATTGCTTGTGCAATTGCTACAGTAGTGCATTCGGAGGCCGAAACGAATTCAAATCAAAATTTTGATGCCACTTAACGAAGCTCTTTTGAACTACTAATGTTTTTCTTGCTCAAGTATGCTCACCAATTTTTGTTTTGTGCGATTTTGGGACTATGACTGGAAGGGTGTTAAGTATGCAACGAAGAAAGGAGTGATCTTCTCTAAAACCAACTATTAGAGTTTGAGGATGATGGAAGCATGCAAACGACACGAAGAAGAAGAAGAAGAAGAAGAAGAAGAAGAAGAAGAAGCTTGGAGTAGAACAGTGAGAGTATTACTAAGTGAATGTACAAAGAGAAGTATCTCATTAGGGTTATAGGTGTATATACAAGTCGGGGGAAAAACCTGCTAAAGCGGGAAGAAATTTCTGCCACGATCCTAACGATGTTCACACACATCAACAGAAACTTCCATATCTTTTAGGAAGTAACATTCGTTTGCCTTATGCCCTCCTTTCCTACAAAATCGACATGTAATCTCTCCAAGACACTCTTGCGTTAAATGCCTTTGACTAGCGCAGAGTGAGCACCATAAAGCTTGAATACACCTCGTTCAAGGCCTTAAGCTCTTCTAGCTCCTACCTTAATTATGCTAGTTTGTGGAGGTCTTGTTTCTAGGTACTTTTCTCCTTTGCCAAGTCCCTGTGTAGCTTTAGGGTCTCTCACTATCTATGCAATTGGGAGATAGAATCATCATTAGAAGAGGACCTTCGAACTTGTATGTCCTAAAATGGATTTACGCCTGTTCTATTCGTGCTGCTATTGTGTCAAGCTCTCAATCAAGCTTGAGAAGTTCCTGAAGCTTTTGTTGTGAAGTCCTTGGGAGGGCCTTCTCTACCCATTTCTTGATCATGAAATCTCTTGGAGCATCGGATAACCTCACCACCAAAGATTATGCTCTTGTCATGAGCTTGAAAAATGTTTCTCTTGCATGTAAGGTCAAGTTTTCTAACTCATGTCCTCTCAATAGAAATTAGAATTACTTGGTCTGAATGCTTTTGTGAATTTTATCTTTAGGATCTTGCACGTTTGGAAGTGGTCCTCTGAGTACTAACTGCTCCACTTATTGGGTAACCCTTTGAGAGTGGAAGGGAACAGAGCCAAAAATATCATGGACACAAAGAAAACCATCTTAAATCTTAGATTCCATGTCAACTTCTTATATCTCATGTTTGGTTAGGATTTTTGAGAATCTAATGCTACCATTGCGTCCGGAATGTGCCAAAACCCCAAGATCGACTGCCTATTCGCTGAATTTTGACACCCGGAGGTCTTGTTTCCGGTCGATGATGTCATCGATGACATTATCAAATCGTAACCGCCCTTCAAAACCTATAAAAGGAGGGGTTGACCACATTCATAGTCAGTCTTGTGGATACCGGTCTTGGGAGCTCAAGGAGTCGTGACCGCCAAGTAAGTACTCTCCAAGTTCCAGTTCCAGTTCCCTATGTGGGCGTTCTTGTAATCAGAAGTGTATTTCCGAAATCCTGTCTATTGTAGTCAGAGAGCACAATCCAGTGCTCCTCTGACATTTTGGCAAGACTATCTTCATCAAGACCCGACACCATGGATTCCCTATGCAAGGAGATTCAATCTACCATAAAGTACTTGATCGAACATGTCCAAGGGATGAAAAGATTGCTACGACAAGATGATCAATCAGTTTCAAGTTATGCCTTGAATATCAAGATGTTGTTTCGTGGAACTACATATGAAGAAGACTACATGGTTAATCAGTTTCGAAGTGGCCTCAATCCTGAAGTCAAATATCTTGTGCTATCCATGCCTCAAGCAAATACCTTGGAGGATGTTATCAATCAGGCTATTCAATGTGAGAATCAATTATTCAAAGAAAGCCAAGTCCAAGAGCTAGAAATGTTGAATAATCATGACACTATTCCTGAAAAAATCAAACGAAGAACTTTTGAAGACCAAGAAGTCATTATGAATGATATGGAGCATACAAATTACGAAGATAAGAAGAAGATAAAGGACAAGAAGTTCGTGTTCAATCAAGGAGGTGTGCTTACTAAAGGCACTCCATCAAAGATCTTGGAAACACCACAACATTCCACTAGAAGCTCAAAGGATCTATCGCATGAAGAATTCAAGGAAGCTCAAGAGAGACCCAGTCCTTCACCATTGATCAAGATTGAGGATCATGAAGAATTTGAGGTCTTGCATGTATTAGATTCAAGGATCTCTCAAGGAAGATTGGAATGCCTTATTCATTGGGAAGTGTATGATATCATTGATCATACTTGGCAACTTACAGAAAATATTCTTAAAGAAAAATTCAAGGTTCATGAGTTCCATAGGAAGAATCCAATGAAACCGAACCTACAGAACATGGCCGCTCCTCGTGGAACTCGTTGCTTGAGGGGGAGGTGATATCATGGACACAAAGAAAACCATCTTAAATCTTAGATTCCATGTCAACTTCCTATATCTCATGTTTGGCTAGGATTTTGGAGAAACTAATGCTACCATTGCGTCCGGAGTGTGCCAAAACCCCAAGATCGACTCCTTATTCGTTGAATTCTGACACCCGGAGGTCTTGTTTCCAGTCGATGATGTCATCGATTACATCATCAAATCGTAACCGCCCTTCAAAACCTATAAAAGGAGGGGTTGACCACATTCATAGTCAGTCTTGTGGATATCGGTCTTGGGAGCTCAAGGAGTCGTGACCTCCAAGTAAGTACTCTCCACGTTCTAGTTCCAGTTCTTGTCTTGTTCCTTGATCTAGTCTAGTTCTTGGACATCCTATCTTGTCCTCTTGTAATCTCGTAGTACGAGATCCTCTCACTCGTTCTTGTATATAGTTCATCTCCCGGAAGGGAGTTCTTGTAATCCAGATAGCTTGTTTCATACTTACGTTCCCGGGTTGTGGGATCTCCTATATCATCTCTAGTCGAGTTATTCATACCTATCAGTCCCGAGTTGTGGGACATGTTGTATCAGTCACGTATTCTTGTATTGTTTCCCCTTCGTGGGTGTTCTTGTAATCAAAAGTGTATTTCCGAAATCCTGCCTACTATAGTCAGAGAGCACAATCTAGTGCTCCCCTGACAAAAAACACATCTTTCCATTGTTGTAAACCACAACTCTTACAAGTGGGCATGAATCTCCGTACATGGTCTTTTGGATCCTTGTGAGCACTGCCTTTGGAAGAGGAGAATCTAGTGTTGATTCTTGAGAAGATAGTTGAGAGCTCTTCTTCCATGTTATTCAAAATGGGGTCTCCTAGTACTTGAAAGACAATCGATTCCTTACTAAGAGTAGTGTTGGGGATGAAAGCCCCAAGGACTCTCCTCTTATATATTTTGATTGTTCCATGTGAAAGCTCTCTTCGAGAGGTTTTCATACATATTTTTGTTATATTTTTTGGACCCCAAATTGGGGAGTTATAGGCATTTACATTATTTTTATGACTTTTGGTCATTGGCCATGTGTGAACATGCCCACATGACCTAAAAGTCACTTATCAATAAGAGTGAGTCCCAAATCTCTCATAACTTGATTGGGTCTTCTTCAACTTTAGCTTCTCCATCTTCTTCTCCAAATTTTTGCAGAGGTTTCTCTCTCCACTTTCTCTCTCTTCATGTAGAAGTCCACTTCCTTGGCATTTGGAGCATCCAAGCATATCACCACGTAGCTCTCCACGGCCTCTTTCAACTAGTGTCAAAGCTTTGAGCTGGTCCATTGCGACAAAGTTGCTCCAAATGCTTTTCTAGTTCAGCCTATGGTAAGCCGAAGGCTTTTTGTTTCATTTTGGAGAATTTCATCATGAAAAACCTTCATTTTTCGCGATAAAATTGTTGGTTTTGGAGGATTACTTCAGTTGGAGGATTACTTCCGCCCATAGCAAAGCTGAAGGAAATTCTGAGTTTTTGAGAGTGTTTCATCACAAAGAACCTCTTCCATTGTTGTTGTTGTATTTTCACAAGGCATTTTCAGCAACCACATGGCTGGTTTTTCATTTACAGGTCTTTTGTTGTAGAAATTCTCTCTCATTTCAAGTGGGAGTACATGTATAAAGATTGAGGAAGTACCTACTCGATGGAAACTTATTACAATATGTTATTTCTTTGATTTTGCATATCATATTGGTGCAAAATTGGAGCTTTTGTGAAAATAGGAACCCATCCACTTTGTTTTGTGTATATATATTCCATTTATGGTTGAAAAACAACAAATTTGCTGTTTTTGATGCAATCAGAGCTTGTTGGAATTTTATGAGATTTCCTACAAAAAATTTCAAAAATTGGGCAGAGGAGAACAAGTGATTGCGCAGAGGAGAACAAGTGAATTTTACCTTTTTTGGTGAAATTTTGAAGCTCTTTGTGCAAATATGATTTCTACCTTCTTTGATATCATAAGTTTGGTTGAGATCAAGAGATTTGAGGTTAGTGACTTTGATTTGTGGAAAGAGAGAATGCTTGGCATCCTCTTTCTTAAAGATTGCGAAGGGGCTCTTTAGGAAGTCAAGCTTGAAGATATGATAGATGCAGAATGGAGGAACCTAAATAAGAAGGCCATCACTAATATCAAGATGGAATAAGATGAAATCTTAGTGGATCGAAGGGCTTTACAAGTGCTTTTGAGGTATGGGAGAAGCTGAAGGCAACATTGAAAATACCAAGCCTGTAAATCAGGTGCATCTAATGTGTAAGCTAGTGTGTATGGAACTTGATGAGTCAAAAAGTGCAGTTAAGCACTTATCTTCTTTTACATGTACTCTCTCATAATCGCAAGATTCCGGATTACCTCCATTTGATGATAAGCTTAAGGAGAAAAAGAGCACTCTAAATGCTCTAAAACAACTGAACTTTGCATTATCAATGAAAGATCTTGGGGAAGGTGAGCATATTTGTGGTATGCGAATAAAAAGGGATAGATAACAGTATACTTTGCATTTATCCCAAGAAAAGTAATTGAAAAAGTGCTGAACAGATTTAATGTGACTGATTCTAAGCCTCTTTGACTTCCATTGCAGCCACATGTTCGGCTTTCCGAGGATTACTGTCCCAAAGATGATGGAGCCAACTAGAGGAAGAGTGTTCCATATGCATCAGCTTGTGGTTCACTTATGTATGTTATGGTTGCCACTTGGCTAGACATTGCTCATGCAGTGGGAATTGTTAGCAGGTTCATGGATAATCTTGGCAAAGCTCATTGGGAGGGAGTCAAATCTATCTTGAGATATTTGAAAGGGACCAAAGATAAATGCCTATGTTATGGGAAGGGTCCATTGGAGATAAAAGGATTTTGTGATTCAAACATGGCAGGTGATGTGGACACTCACAAGTTCACATATGGTTACGTATACACCCTTGCAGGTGGAGCTATTTCATGGTGCTCTAGACTTCAGAGGATAGTTGCACTATCTACTATAGAGACTCTATATTTCAGATATAGATGCTTCCAAATAAGCCATTTGGTTAGCCTACATGTACAGTGAGTTTGGGATGCCGAAAAAGGCACATGTTCTTGGATGTGATAGCCACAGTGCCATATGTTTGGCAAAGAATGCCATGTTCCATACTCTTACAAAGCATATTGACGTGAGATACTACTTCATGTGTGTGTGTGTATATATATATATATATATATATATATATATATATATATATATATATATATATATATATATATATATACATACATATATATACATATATATATATATATATATATATATATATATATATATATATATATATATATATATATATACATACATACATACATACATACATACATACATACATACATACATACATATATATATATATATATATATATATATATATATATATATATATATATATATATATATATATATATATATATATATATATATATATATAAAAGAAATTGTTTTGCAAATACTGTAAAGGAAATGATCATGTCATAAGGAATTGTCCAAAAGTGGTTGCTAAAGAGGCAAGGAAGAAAGAGGCTTGAATGATTGTTGCAAAGGCCTCTACACTAAAAACAGAGTCTTCTAATCTTATGCAGAATGACGAATGGGCGTTTTACTACTGTTTGCAGTTTTGACCCATCTTTTCAAGAGCTATGTATATTTGCAATAGACTCACATGTTTGGTACTTCGATAGCGGGGCAACCAAACATATTACCTTGCAGCGTAGTTTCTTCACTTCACTTGAGCTTGCCCTTACATGGAATATTGTCACGTGTGCCAATAACTTCTCTTATCCTGTTATGGGAGTTGGTGAGATCATTCTGACTAGTGCTGATTGTAGTTCTTTTACATTGTCAGATGCATTATTTGTGCCAAGGATCAAGAAGAATCTGTTATCAGTTTCAGCTTTAGCCAAGATTTACTTGGTTGTGAAATTATTGCTTCTGGCATTTTATGTCGTTGGCTCTATAAACTCATAGACTATGAAAGATCTCTTGAATGATTCAGCATGTACAGTACATGATTCTCAGGCTATGTCAAATGCAAAACTTTGGCATGCATGCTTTGGTCATTTGAATTGCTAGTTTGCTACGCCTGCAAAAATCTGAAATGATGTCCTCTTTGCCCAAACTTGAGGCACCCGGTAAACATGTCTATGAAGGCTATATTTTGGGCAAAATGTAGCGTTCATCATTCCCAAAAGATGGTTCAGCTCGAGCTACTAAGAAATTGTAGCTTGTTCACATTGATGTCAGTGGTCCTATGCGGACATCTTCTTTTGGAAACTATCTTTACTTCGTGACTTTCATTGATGATTTTTCCAGGCATGCATGGGTATACCGTATATCCATTGAAAGCAAAGTCTGACGTGTTTATGTGCTTCAAACAGTTTTTGGTTTTGGTTGAAAATCTCTGACCATGTAAAATGGGCATTCTTCGTTTTGATCGAAGGGGGAATATATGTCTTCTCATTTTAATGCATTGTTGGCTGAATGTGGGATAAAACATCGGTGTACAATGCCTTATACACCTCAACAGAATGGAGTTTCTGAGCGGAAGAACAAGTCACTCATGGAGATGGTGAGGTGTATGGTCCAAAGTCATGCTTTACCACATAGTTTTTGGCTTGAGGCTCATATGTATGCAATATATGTACTTAATAGGTGTCCCACTAAAGTATTGTAGTCTATCACTCCATATGAGGCTTGGCATGGTCATAAGTCATCTGTTGCTCACCTGCAAGTTTTTGGTTGTTTGGTATACACATTAGTGCCTGAACAACGTAGAAAATTGAATGATAAAGTAGTGAAATGTATTTTTGTTGGGTATAGTTCTGAAAGCAAAGGCTATTGTCTATATCATCCACAAACTAAATGCATTTGGTTAGTCTTGATGTTGTTTTTTTGGAAGATGCTATTCAACCATTACTTTCATGCACTAAGGAGACATCTACTAGCTCCAAAGATATGTACGATACTTTGCTACCTCTATTTACATGTGGACATTCTAGTATTGGTCCTAATGAGGAAACTTCTTAGCCTTTAGAGGTTTCATGTGATGATGCAAATCATTCCATTTTTGATGGAGATTTACATGATGCACGCAGACTTTGCTTGACTCCAAATTAGATGCACCTCTGTCATATCGTACTCGTTCTGGCTCTCATAGTGCTTCGTTTGCATCAGATTGTTATGCTATGGCTGCCTCTAGTCTCTGTGATGAGAATGAGCCTGTTTCGTTTGATGAAGCACAAAATTCAAAAAATAGGATGGCTGCTATGCAATCAAAATATGATGCTGTCATGGAAAATGGTACCTCGTCTTTATGTGACTTGCCTCCTCGCAAGAAGGCCATTGGCACTAAGTGGTTGTACAAGTTAAAGCGTAAGCTTGATGGAACATGTGTCAAGTATAAGGCTATGCTTGTTGCAAATGGTTATGCTCAGCAAAGAGGTATTGATTTTGATGAGACCTTTGCTCCTACATGTTGAATGGCTACTGTTCGTATGTGCACTTGCAGCTCATCATGGTTGGAATGTACATCAATTAGACATTAAAACCTCAATTCTGAATGGTGTGACTTGCATGAAGAAGTGTATGTTCTTCAGCCCCGTGGTTTTGTGCAGAAAGGGCATGAAAACCAAGTGTGCAGGTTGAAGAAGGCATTATATGGTTTGAAGCAAGCACCACGTTCTTGGTATGAAAAGATACATGCCTACGTGATTGCACATGGTTTTGAGAACAATCCAATAGAGAGCACCTTATATGTGAAGAGTGCTAATGATGCACTTCTGATCATTGTTGTGTATGTTGATGACATGTTGCTCATTGGTCTTCATGAGAAGCATATTTCTGATTTAAGGCTGATATGAATGCCTCATTTGAGATTTTCTAATTTAGGGCATTTGTATCATTATTTGTGGATTCAATTTATGCAAGTTGATGGCGGAATAGCGTTGTGTCAAAACGAAATATATTGACACATTATTGCAGCGTTTTGGCCTTGAAGACTGCAAACCTATTGCCACTCCTATGGAGACAGGTTTACGATTGAGCCTTCATGATGCTGGAGATGCATTTGATGCTGTTCTCTATCAGCACGCTCTTGGATGCTTGATTTACTTATGCATTACTCTACCAGATATTTAGTTTGCTATCTCACATATGAGCAGGTTTTTGCATTGCCCAAGTGTCAAGCATTGGTAGGCGGTTAATCGCATCTTTTGCTACTTGAGTGCTACTTGGATACTTGGATTGTTTTATCCGAAGGGGGGACCACTACCGTCAGATTTACATGCTTTTTTTGACTCTGACTGGGCTGGTTGCTATGGCACTCGTGTGTCCACTAGTGGCTTTTGCTTCATGCTTGGTAATCATGTATATCTTGGTTGAGCAAGAAGCATCCTACTGTGGCGATTTTTGGTTATGAGGCTGAGTATAGGGAAGCTTTGACCTTGACTGTTGAGTGTGTGTTGCTCAAACGCCTTATGGCTGATTTGGGTGTTGGTCAGTCTTCTGCCACCACCATCTTCATTGACAGTCAGAGCGCATTGGCAGTTGTGAGGGACCCTGTGTTCCATGCTCGCACTAAGCACATTGAGGTGCATTATCATTATGTGAGGGAGAGGTTCTTTGCTGGAGAGATCAACTTGGCATATGTGCCCATGCAGGAGAACATTGCAGACCTTTTGAAGAAGGCTCTGCCTAGGGAGAAGTTTGAAGGTTTCCGCAAAGCTTTGGGCTTACTTCCTTTAGTTGATTGATTCCACATAGCTTGGCACTTCCTTATACATAAGTGCCAGCTTCTTGTTCACTCTTGTTCACTGCATCACTCCCAGGGGGGATTTGTTGATATATTTAGGTTGTGATGTGTGTGAACACACTAGGACCGTTGATGCACTTTTTTCCCTCTTTAGGAAGTTTTTTTCCCGGATTGTATATATGCCTATTGCCCTAACAAGTTACTTGTCGTTGTACATTCTAGTGGTAATACATTCAGTATTATGTGTTGTGCTCCAGGCTTCTTCTTCTTCCTTGTGCTTCTCGCGTGCTTCCGCAGACCTCAAACTCCAATAATTCGGTGCATGCACTGGTAGGTTTTAAGGTGCTATTCGGTACCAAACTAATCGGTGTCATTCGGTGCATGGTCACCATATATATATATTTTTTTTTTTGGGTTGGTTTGTTGTACCATTACATTTCCAGTCCATGTCTTACACGATTGACTATTCTACTCTATGTTTGCAATCTGAATGTTCATTTCTTTTGCAATTTAATTTTATCTCGTGTAGGGTGTAATTTGTTGGTTGCTAAATACGAATAAATTGGAAATTTAAATCTGATTATGTTTATGATTATGTAGGGGGGGAGAGGGGGGAGGAGGGGGGGGGGGGGGGGGAGGGGGGAGGGGGGGGGGAGGGGGGGGGGGAGGGGGAGGGGGGGGGAGGGGGGGAGGGAGGGAGGGGGGGGGGGGGGGGGGGGAGGGAGGGAGGGAGGGAGGGGGGGGAGGGAGGGAGGGAGGGAGGGAGAGAGGGAGGGAGAGAGGGGGAGGGAGGGAGGGAGGGGGAGGGAGGGAGGGAGGGAGGGAGGGAGGGAGAGAGGGGGAGGGAGGGAGGGAGGGAGAGGGGGGGGGGGGAAGAGAGAGAGAGAGAGAGAGAGAGAGAGAGAGAGAGAGAGAGAGAGAGAGAGAGAGAGAGAGAGAGAGAGAGAGAGAGAGAGAGAGAGAGAGAGAGAGAGAGAGAGAGAGAGAGAGAGAGAGAGAGAGAGAGAGAGAGAGAGAGAGAGAGGAGAGAGAGAGAGAGAGAGAGAGAGAGAGAGAGAGCTACTTGAAAGAGGCCATAGAGAGATACATGGTGGTCTTCTCGGTTGCCCCAAATGCGAAGTGGGTTGGCTCTTGCACGAGGAGAGAGCATAGTGCCTAGCATGGTTGGAAACGGTCAGTAGGGATCGATCGAAGACGGAATTTCGGAGTTCCAAAAATTTGGAAACGAAAGGAAACGAGAAACAGGGGAAAATATGTATTATGCAAGGAAATGGGAAACCTGAAGGAGGATACCTGCAGGAAGAAGGAACGAGAATACCTGCCCAAGGTACCAAACGGGCAACTGTTGTGGGACCAAGACATATGTCCAAGTCACCAATATGCCAAATATCGAGTAACCAGGATATCGGTGATTCCTTAAGGTAGGTATGGCTTAAAAGACACCAATTGTCTTCTTTGTGATCAAATATGCATCATTATCAAGAACTTAGAAGATAATGTCTTGTACATGCGAGTTAGAATTATCATAGAACCTTGGAAGGCAACATAGTGCGAGATTGTTCGTGTTTTCCTTCTCCCTTTGTAGCAATTCTTGCCTCTAGGTAGGAGTCTTTGTTACGAATTGAGGATCCATGCCTCTAGGACTCGTGGTCAACAAAATGTTTGGCCCATGATCGAATATCAACATCATCGAGCTGTACAAGAGCATGTGTTGAATACTATCATGAGCATACAACAAGCGGAGATAGTTAATCACACAATAAGACTAGTTTGACTCTATTCGAGAGGTATGTGCTTGGTGAATCCATGCCAATTATACGTAGACAAATGAAAGTGTAAGAAATAATAGCACAAAAGGATAGACCAATAGATTGAGTTGAAAAAAAAGCGCAAATAAAAAGAGATGTAGGTTGAAAGTGAGAGAACTCAAAAGTTTCGAATTCCCAAGAGCAACGTAGCTACTAAGATGGTGCCCTAGTCTCATGGCTATGCTCGCAAAGATCATCTATTACCAAGTCACACATAAAACTCATCTAACTTGGAAGTTAGGGTTCCACAAATGTTCGGGTGCACACAATGGCTTCTCCTCATAATGGGGATCTTACAACCTAGAGCACCTTGGATATTTGTCTTCACTTGAGGGTGGGGTATTGAGTATATCTAACAAAAGTATATACTCTCATGGGCAATAAGTCTTGGTTGAAAACCCAAGGCGCACCATCACAACTAAGGGGCTAAGAGGGCATCCATCTAGGGAAAAGTCCTTTATAATATATCCGGCTCCATAATGGTCATATGTAGTATGCCTGATGGCTATACCATCTATGGTCAGGCTGCATCATAAGATGCATGTCATTAGGGTCATTTTGAGGCCTAATAGGTGGCTGTACATGCTGAATGTTGATCTTTTTATGGTGATCCTTTGAGTAGCTTGGCCTCTTTCAATACAACAAGTCAGCTGCTTATCACCATCTCAAGTGGTGGTAAGCATATATGATAGCACCATTTCAATCTTTATCTCCATATCCTATGAAGATGCCCCTTATGGACTTCGTATGATATATCCAGTTTACTCCTCAACTCATGCCTTCTGTGCACAAGTGCATCGCATTGAAAATGTGTAAATGGTCATATGAAGCAGGTTCACCTGGCTGAACCTCTTTAAGGATGCCACCTTTCAAAGACGTGTGGGGAGATCGCTTGCAAATATGAAGTGTAATTTTTAGTGCTCGTCTCCAATAACCATGAGAGAGATCTCAGATTAGCTATGGACAACATGCATCTAAGACCCTCATAAAGAGTCTTGTTATACCTCAGCCACAACGTTAGAAGAGGGGCTGTATAGGGTTGTAAGCTCCCTCTTAATGGCATGTAATTTACAAGGTCTGAGCACTTGTGGACTCACCTCCATTCTCTGTACATAGACATTTCAGTTTCCTAATTGTTTGGGTGGTCACAAAGTTTAAGGTTCATAAACAGTCTGCAGATGGCCTTTCATGGCTTTCAGCTCACTTATGTGGGATTTAAACCATCGAGGCTTCTTTGCAATCTGCTTATATTTGTTTATTCTACTTCCGTCCATGGAAAGCGATCTGCATGGGCTCAGGAAGTGCAGATGGCCCTTAATGGATTTTAGGTCAGTTACCATTAAATGCATAATGCTTTTTGGCAGTCATCATACGTGTTTTTCTGTCCTATCATTTTTACTGCGATTGTAATTTAGTTTTTTTTTTTCAGTTCTTTCTGAGGTTATGATGCAAGTAATGAAGTAGCTTTTAGTTTAAACTAAATATGTATCTCTTTTTTTCAGAGGAATTTTGTTGAAAGCATGGCTGGGTATTCTATTCTTTGTTATTTACTGCAGGTGCGTGCATCAGCTCTCATTCTATGTTATTGTTCTAGATGGGTACCTTTTTTTGAAGAACGGTGTTGTATGATTAGGTCAAAGATCGACACAATGGGAACCTGCTTTTAGATGAGGAGGGACATATCATCCACATTGATTTCGGGTTCATGCTGTCGAATTCTCCTGGAGGAGTGAACTTTGAGAGTGCTCCATTCAAACTTACTCGGGAACTCCTGGAGGTGAATTTAGGTATTGCAATTTATCTTATCAGCTATTTGTGTTTAGTTTTTCTAATTATCATAGTATGCTGGCAGGTTATGGATTCGGATGCTGAGGGAACGACCAGTGAATTTTTTGATTATTTTAAGGTTTGATTAATTTAGCTCTGAAGTCATTTCTTCCATGGATGCTTATTTATGTAAAGCTTGACTTACTCATCTGCACGATTGGTAGCAGGTTTTGTGTATACAAGGGTTTTTGACATGCAGAAAACATGCTGAACGCATCATTCTTCTTGTTGAAATGATGCAGGTTTGGTTTGACTTATCTACTATTTTACTGGTTGTTTCTGTTAGTTTGAATGAGTATTTTGTGCACTCGAAAGTTGCTTTTATGACGTATGCAATGCATGCAATGAGCATCAATGAGCATCATGTTTTAGGTTTGTATCATTATTGATACTAACATGGCAACAACATACTCACTGTTTATTCTGCAATTATTTTGTCACAAGGATCACAAATAGGTGAGAAAGGAATATTATCTCTGCAGTGACTTTTAATGACTTTACTCCTGCAGGATTCAGGTTTTCCATGCTTCAAAGGAGGGGCGAAAACTATTCAAAATTTGCGGAAACGTTTCCATTTGAGTTTGACGGAAGAGGTATTTTTTTTTACATCTTATTTTATTTTTTATAATTCTACGAGGATTTATGTGTGGATTTGCTTAAAATAGAACTCCCACCTGAAATAAATGCAATGTACTCATGAAGGGCATGCCAGCATTTTGATTGGAAATCCTCTCTTTCTCTCTCTCTCTCTCTCTGTGCCCCCCCCCCCCCCCCCCCTTTTTTTTTTCCTCCTTCCCTCTTTCTAACTTTCTGTCTCTCTCAGATCTTTTTGTGGTTTGTTTATCTTGTTTGGCATCATCAGTGTCTGCAGTGAGAATCATGAATGTATCTAGGTTTGGTCACGAGGATGGAATTATCAGCTTTTGTCTTTAGTTGGTTACATTCATCGTGTTTAGCTAGGCCATAGGTGCACTTCTTTCTCTGAAGATTGAGCCTTCATTGTAATCCTTAAATGTATGCATCCTATGTTGGCGATTTTGTGATGAATAACACTTTAGGTCTTTGTGTAACCAGTTTTTCTAGAATTCTGGAAACCTTGTGACATTGCTTTTATGACTTAACAGCAATGCGTGTCGCTTGTGCTCTCTCTCATCAGCAACAGCCTGGATGCTTGGAGGACACGGCAGTATGATTACTACCAGCGTGTCTTGAATGGTATTCTTTGATAGGGCGCTTCATCATGCTCTCTATATTCTTTCTGTGTCTATCTCCCTTTGGAGTATGGACTCAGCCAGCTCTAGTTTACACTCAGGCATCTCTGAGTAATTTGTATTCTAATGAGTTTTGTCAAAGGGTTTGCATGGGTGATTATGGCCCTGATTGTACGTGCTGCAAAGTGGCCAAAGTTTTCATTGCTTGGCTATCTGGTTTGTAAATGGGGACGACATCAGGCACTCCTCATGAGTTCAGGTGAGAGAAGCAAAGCAAATTGCTCTATCATGGGACTTGTTGATATGATTGCCGTCCAATGGTTGCTGGGTCAGTTTTGGTGATGTAATTTACTTTTACGTGTATTATGTACAAAGAGGTCCTGTCAGTGTGTAGAAGTTCAGTGACTTTTGGTGTATAGTATTTCGGCTAGTAAATATCATGTCATGTTAATGGAAACAGGGAGTTCATCTTGCTAACTCACATGCTTGCTACTGTTCAGAAATTGGGTGTTCTCACTGGTCGACCTCTGTGATGCGCACATATTGTTTTGCAAAAGGTGACAATTGATTCCTCCAGGGCATGCTTTATCGTTAATTGTAATTCTGATGTATCATCTGCCACTAGTTTTTTGGTCACTACCCTAATGTTTGCTACCTACTTGAGTTGATTAGAAGTCTGCTTCTTATTTCATATTCTTTTTATTTTTCTGTCGAAACAAATTGTATCTCAAGAACAGTTAGAAGATTTAATGCTATAAAAGGGGGTGTGTGTGTGTGTGTGTTTGTGTTTTTTGGGGGGAGGGGGGCAGTCGTCATAGGTAAGTATGAGGCTCCTAGGTATTATGTGTGCAATGGGATGTCAAGTCTTTATTTCCTAAAAGAACTGTGCTTCAGTTCTCTCAAGATTATGGGATTCATGCAGCTAGATCATCTTTAAAGAGAGTTGGTGCCATGATGCAGAGTAGTTAAACATTTGTATTTTTCATGGAAATTGGTGCTTGAGTAGATAAGGATTCACCTTGCTCAACTGTGAACTTGCAATGAATATCATATACAAATGAACCCATGAAGTAATTAAACTAGCTTACCTGATCTTAATCTGGGACTACCGGGCAACTCTTCAACTCTGAAAGGGGTCTGAGCTGGTCTGTCTAATGATAATCAATGGCCCTGATGCTCCATATACTGTGTAAGCTGTCTTCCAGATGCATTCAGAATCGTACATAATTTGAACCATTGTGAAGGATATTTGTTTGTTTTAATGAGTATAGTTAAGTCTTTTTTCGCCCACCATGAAGTGTAGCTGAATTTACCAGACAGACTTTGCTGATGGTTCTTGCGAATTTAATTAGATGTATTGTTTGTTTAATGTGGACACTGGATGTGTATATGTACTTCGTGTTAATTAAGATTTTTGATGCGTTTTTGCCTGTAATCTTGCATGTGTTAATCTTGCCACTACAGTGATTTCTAGAGAATGAAAACACAGAAGTATGGGTCTGTTAGAGCATGTCTCTGTTTCCAAAAGGAATCTGCTTGATTTCACTATGGAGTGAAAGCTTGGAAGACATTGATGATTTTGATTTGAATGTATGTTGTACCTTCGAGTGGACTATTACACCATTATGCAGTGAAGTAAAAGATGAGAGCAAAGTTATATAATTTTTTTCTCCCCAATTTAAGCAGGCATTTACTTCAAAATCCTTGTCTAGGACAGATTCCGGTGTTTGTAGGCTGCATCATTATGCCATGATTTAAAGAACTACATCCGTGCAATAGAAGGTGGGTAAAAGAAAGGTTTCTGTTTTACATTTTAGTGGGCGATTCTTTCAGCACCTTTGGCTACAGTGCTATCGGGTTAATAGCATTGTAAATGCATATGAAAGGATGGCAAACAATGATACATGCTGAAGAACATCAGACATATTTGTCTGATTTTACAAATATGCACATAGATATAAACATGGAAAAAGAGTTGCAATTTTTAAATATGTAGTAGTAAGAGACATTCGGAAATCATTAGACATGTTGGAGCTTGCTCTCTTGGAAAGAATTTACTAAAAGAGTGAATTAGACAAAAATTGGATATTGAAGTGCAGGAAAAATGAAGCTCAGATGTATTTGTGCAAGGATACTTACTTGATAAAGAAAACCTTTGATGTTTTAAACCATGCTCTCCCATCCATAGCATAGTTGATACATGAATGCTGTCCCAATCAAATTATGTGCTTTCGTTACAGCTCGAGGCATTCCAAGGCAGTGTCATAGTATTTATTAAACATCGAATCATCGAGTGTTCTTAGTTCTAAAAAGAATACAATGCATTGTCTTAGATGCTAAGGTGATCATATTCTCATGACTCTTCATCTTGGCCAATGGATTAAACTCGATCAGTCAATGGGTGGGACAATTTGCATAACCCATCTCTATACAACCAATTTCATTTCACTATATTGAAACTCAATCACATTTCATGTTCAAGTCGGCCAAGCATATTGGTTTACCAACTGGATGGACCATATCATTTTTCCAAGTAGGTTGACCATGTGTTGTTTAAGTAGGCCGATTTAACAACATTTGTGCAAATCATATTCTTGTATCTAAGTAGTGAATCAGCTCAACCCATAGTTTGACCAAGTTATTTGTCTAAGACATTGTACTAATCTTTGTTAGAGAGAATGAACATTTCCACTAGCTTGACCGAGTCTTGCTTAAGTTGACATATGAATTGTTGAAGTATTTTGCAAAAGGTTGATCATTCTTATTGCCTTGGTCAGAGTTGAAAAAGGAAAATGATATAGAAGGCCATTTAGGTGAAGTAGGAAGTCTACCACATTCATTGGCAAGGGAAAAGGCGTAGAGCTTGTAGTGTAAGTGCGAACAAGTTATAGATCTTGACCATATTTGTAGGCTACGTGTAGTGCAAATAGAAGGTTTAAAGAGCTTGCAAGACAAGGTGAAGGTAAGATGTTAAGAATGAATCAAGTCCCAAGAGGCATAACTATATTAGTATCCCACTTGGAAAGGTTGTGTGGTGGAAAACCACAATGAAAGAGTTTTGTTCTCTTTGATCAACTATAATAAGAGCATCCTAACGGAAAAAGGGTGAGTGAAGGCTCTTGCTCCACAACTATGCTCAATTATAGGAAGTGTTTTTTAGTCTTGTTAAGATCTTCAAAAAGTTATTAAAGGATGCTTTATGCAATTCCTAGATTTATATCGCTTCTCTTGCCACACATACTATTCCGTTCTCCTTGCTTAGTAGTAGAAGTGTTGTCTAGCTTTAAGGAAGAAGTATGAGGCTCAATGTTGCCAATCCAACGTGATCTCAAGGGGCACAAGCAGTGATAGAGAATTTGACCACTCATTTTTCACATGAATATTAAGTTTTCTACCTTGAAGGAAGATATACATGGCAATGTTGATGACTATGGGAGAATGTCTCTCTCTCCAAAAGTTGAGTGCTTCAAAAGTGACAAGATGCATTTCTTGCCTTGTTTCTTGGCACTGTTGGATGATTGATTGACATATTTTACAATCAGCATAATGAAGGACAGTTCACCACTTGGTAAGATTTAAAGTAAGCCTTCACAAATACTCTTAGACCTTGTAGTTTCACAAACTATTGATGGAAGTGAAGCCTCTTCGGGCATGTCTTGTTGCCAACCTTGGAAAATTTATGGTTAAAAAGTGGGCTAGAAGTCCTTTCAAAGAGCTCTCAACAAAAGTGAATGTAAATCATTGTATGGGGTATGTAGAAGTTGCACCTACATATGATGACATTCCATTAGTTGATACTACCATTTGTTACAAGCATGTGGATATATATACTATACAGTTAGGGGTATTTGCATTGTTTTATAAAAGGGGAAAGATTTATGGACTCTCCACAAGTGTGAAAAGATGAAATGGAACTTTTGAACTCATAAAGACAAGGAGAGAACGTTGGAAATGGTTTTCCATTTGACGGATTCCTTCAAGAATGGTTGCAAGACAAAAGAATGGAAACCCTTATTTACAAGTCCCAACATATACTTTGTAGCCCTCCAAAAATGGTGGTGGATTATTTTAAATTATCTTCATTCCTCCCCCAACTAGTGAGAGTGGTGAAGTTTGGATTAGGGGTAGCCCCACAATTATTGCTTGGCTTAGGTTGCCCCTTCTAAATGGATAATTTCTTTTATTTATAGATTGAAATATGTATTTGCATGGGTTATATGAATTAGGGGGCACACACTATGCCTCCTTAGGTATACCAAAGTAAAGGAAATAAGAAAGATTAGAGAAGCAACAATCATTGTATCCATCTTATATTCAATATGGATGTCATCCATGGTGATCATGTCGAAAAATGAAGCACAAAAGATGATGGTTTGTATGGACTTTCAAGTGCTTAACTAGGTAATTGATTGATGGCTTTCTTACCTACTTCGAGGAGCAAGTAGTTAAAGATGTATAAGAATGTGGACTATATAGTGTCATGGATGTGGCTATGATTAGGTCTCTATCCATCCAAAAGATAGAACAAAGATTGACTTTATGACATCTTGGTCATTAATAAATGTTCTTTCTTCCAATGGGACGATGTACCCTCTTTCTTACCCTCCTTTTTGGAACATTTTAAGGAGTTTCATGGATAATTTTTCTACATTCCTCTAGGAGTTGGATGTTCAACTCCATGAGAGAACTTGAAGCAAGATCTCCAATTCGTGTAAGTTTTTATTTAATGAAAAGAGAACTCAAATTGAATACAAACAAGCATCATTGTGACAAAGGTTAGACTATTTTTGTATGTGGTATTTGTCGAGTGAATGGCTCTTAATATGATGTACCTAGGTCCATAACAATTGAGGAAGTCCAAAGTTTTCTAGGCCATGCATGTCATTGTTGGAAGCTTAAAAATGTTATGTAGCAAGGACTCCATCACAACTTCCTAGAAAAAGAACAGCAAGCATTTCTAATCCTTGAGCAAAGGCTTATCATTGTACCCATCTTTACAAGATTAGATTGGTCTTCATTCATTGATGTTCATGTGAAGGCTAGCATGATGGCTTATAAGAAAGATCAACCCAATATAATGGACCATGTGAACAACCTAAACCACTACATGAGTAATTTCTTAATTGGAATAAAGAGGATTTACAACAAGCCCCTACCATTATTTTGGCACTCCCAAAATACAGGCTTCATATTTTACGTCTCTTTTTGTCAAGTGCCTCTTTTCTTTTGTTTTGAATATATATAGAGAGAGAGAGGGGGAGGGAGGGAGGGAGGGAGATTTATAAATGTCTATTAGAAGGTTGAAATCCACCTATGAGACATAATCAATGTACATAGGTTATGTCTCCACTCAATCGGGAAGACAATGTACTGAGAATAAAAACGGATGTTAATGCAAAGAGAGTCAAAGTTTCCATAATATGCATGTGTGGATGTGGAGAATCCATGTAAGGGAGAAAGATGGAGTACTTTCCCTATGTTAGCCTATATGCAAGAGGGTAGTACAAATATGACAATGTATCTAAGTGATTGACCATGTCCATCCAGTGCTCATATGTGCATGTACTATGTGGCACATGGGTAAAGGTGTTGCCTCTATCTCCTTAGTGGTTGGACAATAAGGAGCATGAATATTTTCTATTTGATGTCTTTGAAATCCCTCTGTCCTATAGCCTATGATGCAGGGTAGTCCCCTAGCATGAGAGGTCTTTGCTTGTTGAAGAATCACCCCTCCCCATGTCAAATTTGGTTGGGGGGCTAGGTGCATGTCATGGGGTGGAGAAGTCTATAAGCTATGTTGATCTCCCTCTAGGCGGAACAGGCATGGTTGGCTACATCAGGGAATCTCCATGGTTGTGTATCTCTAATAGGAATCATCTTAAGTGATGTTGATAGCTAGAGGCCATGATCTCTTGAAGGGTAGGTTGGCTTGTAAATAGAGCTTCATATCTGCTCTTGCTATCATCATGTGCCCTGCATCTACATGCAAAATACTCATAATCCTATCTCTACCCCACATATCCAAAAAATCCTCCCCTCTTAGGGAGCGTCTATTGCTTTGCCATTTTAAATCTCTAGTCTACGTGATTAGACCCTCATCTAGTGAATTATTACTTGTCTCGATAGTGTGATAATTTCGATCCTAAGTGAGAATTGAACCATGTTTGAGTAATGTAGAGCTTCCAGGGATTTTCTCTAAGCAGTGTTCCTTTCACTACGTGAAAGGTGAATGTGGGGAGAATTTGGGTCATACTGGAAGGGCAATAGCTTGTGCATATCCAATCCATAGCTATCAAACCATGCCCTAACTTGGGAATACCAAGCTCCCTCATAACCTAACTCAGAGATCTCTAAAGACGTTGAAAGATCCTCTCTTGTTGCATGATATCGAAAGCTTTGCATAATTCCACAAAGCAACATTATAATCGATTCTTTCGCACTTTTGTCCCATCAATGAGGCAAGATAAAATGAAGATGTGATCAATAGTGTAGAAAATCTGTCGAAAACCTGCTTGACCACGTGCACATAGGCCCTCCATCTCTACAAATGAATTGGGCTTTGCCTCAAGAATCGCATCATAAAGCTTGGCCATGATGTGAGCAATCATGATAGTCTTGTAGTTTCTTGGCTCGAAGCTGCTGCTAGATTTGTGGATGGGCACAATGGTATTCCCCATCCACCCCTCTAGAAAGCCCTCTCCTATAGCAGGATTGAAAAATGTGCTATCAATGGGGCTAAAGTGGAGGTAGTGTATATGAGGTGCTCACCTTGCGAACCCATGTGGTTGTTGAATGCACATGTAGGCATTCAACAGCCATTACGTGTTCCTTGAGTAGCCTTGGTGTGAAGTGTTTCCCTATACATGGGCACTTTAGTCTAGTGCTAGATAGATGTTTTTTCCCCATGAAACCACATATACATGATAAACTCATATGTGTTGGTACTTTGTACTAGGGAATCACTTATAACTCATTTATTCATTCTCATATTATTGATAATCTATTGACAAACAGATCTTCCAACCATCATGTGTCTTTGGTTTGATCTCCTTCACTCTTTGTGTGTACTTCTATTTGTGCTTCTTCACTCACTCACACACCTAACAGTGGTATCAGAGAAAGTTCAACTCTTCCATAACTTGTTATTTTTTTGTTGTATCACTATGTGCACGTTTAAGAATGCAAACTAGTTTCAAAGCGCAAAAATATGAAGTGAAGCACTTAGAGATCTTGTCCATCAGATAGGTTAGGGTTTTATCCCACCTTTGGAAGCCATTCATGTTGTCAGATTGACATTGGAGTTACAATTTATGGGTCGCATTTGAACTTTATTGAAGTTCATATCTTGCTACTTTTGAGTTCTTTGGAGCAATGGAAAGCAATAATGACTTGTTTGGCATGCTTGAAGGTGAGGATAAGCTTGATGGGACCAACTATCTAATGTGGTCTTACATGTTGAAGCATGTTCTTTTTGTAGAGCAATTATAGATCATAGTGGCACATGTTGATAAGCGACCCAACGGTTCTACTACGCAACTTGTCATAGATTCAGGATCTTCTTCAAGTAAAGTGACTATGCCTTCTCCACCTATGCGAGAACAACTTAGATGGGATGGAAAGGATGATCAAGCTCATGCATTAAGTGCCCTTTTTGTGAAGAGGCATTGTTTTATACATCGGGTCAGGTACTCCTTCAAGTCAAGCTTGTGATACACTTGCCTCTTTGTATGCAGTGCATAATGAGGCACGTGTTGCTTACTTTGGAAAGCAACTTGAAGACACGCATCATTATGCACAATATGAGAGATCGTGAGAAAGCAACTTGAAAATGAGTCTTTGGATGTATATGTTACATGCATTAAGGATTTGAAAGAGCAATTGGTAAACATTGATGAGATGGTTGTGGGTGCATGACTCATTTCTACACTAAAAGTATTGATAGAATCCTTCCAAATTTTTGCTATTACACTTCATTTGGATGCAAAAGGAAATCCAAATATGTATACTTTTGATGAGATTTTGTCTCTTGTTTTGCTAAAGTAGCAATAAAGAGTGAATAGAAGTGGTTTGCTTGAGGGAACACAAGCACTTGCTATTACTCAAAAGGAGAAAAGCAAGTATGGTTCAACTTTGGGTTCGTAAAGACCAAAGCCTCATTCTTCCTCTTGCACTTCCTCCTCTCTTGATGGTGATATGCAAAAGAAGAAGAGGTGCAAGGATTGTGGAAAGGTTGTTCATACCATAAATGAATGTAGAAAGCTTGCCATGGATAATGAAAAGAAGAAAGAATATGGCAGGTCTATTGTTGAGAATACATCTAATGCAAAGAATGATGAAACTAATGTCGTTCAAGATGTTTGGGCATGTGTTTTTACATGTCATTATGATTCATTATCATATTCTACATGTATAATTGTGAATGAGGTTGACTTAGATTTTTTTTTTTTTATAGTGGGGCTTTAAATCATATCACTTCATGCAAAATATTTTTTGTATCTTTGAAAGATGCACCCAAGGGAGGACATGTTTCTGCAAAGAATGCTTCTTCTATATTATTGGAGTTGGAGAAATTCAGCTTATGGTTCAAATGGAGGTATTGTTACTCTCAAGAATGCATTATATGTACTTCATATTAAGAAGAATTTGATTTCAGTTCTTAGTACCAAATTTCATGTACACTTTGTTGATAACAAATATATGGTTCATGATTTCAATAATGGCGATGTTAGTGTGATGTCCAGGACATTATGCAATGGTTTGTATTCCTTGGATCATATAAGAGGGTTACATAAAATGCCTTTCTTACACATACTTCTTTTATGGTTGAAATGGATTTATGGCATGCTCGTTGTAGTAATTTGAACTTCAATAGTTTTCTTTGCTTGCAAAAGAAGGATATGGTTATTGTTTTGCCAACACTTGAGTCCGTTGAAACACATGCATGTGAAGGTTGTATAATTGAAAAAATGCATCATTCTCTTTTTCCAAAAGATGGTGCTACACATGCTACATGAAAATTGCAACTTGTTCATAATGATGTATATAGTTCGGTCAAGACTCCATCTTTTGGTAAATATGTCTAATTTGTTACTTTCATTGTTGATGCAACACCCCATACTTGGGTGTATCCTATGAAAGCAAGAAATGAGGTATTCTCTTGCTTTGAAAGATTTTTAGCTATGGCTAAGAGTTTTTGTGGCAATAAGCTTTTAAGTCTTTGCATAGATTGTGGTGCTCATACATGTCACATGAATTAAATGCTTTTATTTTTGAAAGAGGTATTGCACACTAATTTACAATGCCATTTACACCACTAGTGAGAGTAAAGGCTATCCCTTATACCAAACATTGAGAAATAAAATCATTGTAAGTCCAGGTGTGGTACTTCTTAAAATTCAGTTTATCCTTTACTTGAATGTTAATTTAAACCAACAATTAGTTGACAAGATGTGTCTGATAGGCTTATGCGTT